>CM060640.1:13973914-14166414 GCA_030578275.1 Meda fulgida | reverse complement strand
TATTTTCCTATTTATCACTGTAAAGCTGCTTTGAAACAACTGTAAAAAAAAGTTGCTGCAATTAGTTACAATTTTAATTTAGTTGGATAGTTAAGTTATCTCAACAGATTTTTTACAGTATAAAGTGCTATATAAATAAAGGTGACAAACACTACACACGGTCAGTTCGGAGGAAGTTGTTGAGCAGCTGAAAGAGGGGGAAACTGTCCCAGGAGTCCTGTGGCTGCACACCCAGTGCTGAGTCCATGTCCACCATGTAGAGCGACAGGAAGGTCTCGGCGTGCTCACCCATTGCCTCGGGCCACCAGGAGAAGGCCTGCAAAATACACACACGCATAAACAGCCATATTCTTCAACTAGGGACACTTTTGACTTTTTTCTATTTTAAACATGTATCATATCCTGAAACTACAACCCTAATTCCGAAAAGTTGGGACGTTTTTTAAATTTGAATTAAATGAAAAAAAAAAAGAAGAATTTCAAATCACATGAGCCAGTATTTTATTTGCAAATCTCATCATCTACAGTGCATCCCTTTATGGGATGCCCGTGGTCTTCGGGCCCTCAGACGACACTGCGTCACTCATCGGCATGATTGTGTCAATGACATCACTAAACGGGCCCAGGAATACTTCCAGAAACCACTGTCGGAAAAACACAATCCGCCGTGTCATCTGCAGATGCCAACTAAAGCTCATGCAAAAAGGAAGCCATATGTGAACATGGTCCAGAAGCGCCGGCGTGTCCTGTGGGCCAAGGCTCATTTAAAATGGACTATTTCAAAGTGGAAAAGTGTTCTATGGTCGACGAGTTCAAATTTGACATTCTTGTTGGAAATCACGGATGGCGTGTCCTCCGGGCAAAAGAGGAGGGAGACCTTCAATCGTGTTTTCAGCGTTCAGTTCAAAAGCCAGCATCTCTCGTGGTATGGGGGTGCATAAGTGCATACGGTATGGGTAGCTTGCATGTTTTGGAAGGCTCTATGAATGCTGAAAGGTATATAAAGGTTTTAGAGCAACATATGCTCCCCTCCAGACGACGTCTATTTCAGGGAAGGCCTGGTGTATTTGTGGAGGACGATGCAAAACCACATAGTGCAGGTATGACAACAGCATGGCTACGTCGTCGAAGAGTCTGGGTGCTGAACTGGCCTGATCTTTCACCTATAGACAACATGGTAAACATGCCCCCGCGCCAACTTTTTTGAGACCTATGGCAGGCATTAAATTTGATATTAGCTCATTTTGTGCATACAATTGTAACATTTCTCCGTTTAAACATTTGTTATGTTATCTATGTTCTATTGTGAATAAAATACTGGCTCATGTGATTTGAAAGTATTTTAGTTTTAATTTTATTCAAATTTAAAAAACATCCCAACTTTTCCGGAATTCGGGTTGTAGTTAATTTAGGATAATTGATCATTTTTGTTATTATTTTGAATTAGATTTTATTTTTTATATTTTCTGTTTTCACTTAATTTGTTGTTTTGTCATTTTTATTAGTTTACAAAATATTTATTTATTTAATTTAATAGTTTGAGTTGATTTCATTTTAGCACTTCAAGTTAAACTACACAATTTTTGAACCAAGAATCAAGAAATGTTGCCTGGGCAACTTGTTGAAAAATTAATTGAACATTAATAATTAATATTTTATTTTAGTTAACATTTATTTTATTTAAACTAAATTTTTTTTTTTATGGCTTTACTTTTAAGCTAACAATAATAACCCTGGAACAAAGATCTGATCATGGACTTGGACACACTTGTATGTGTGATGGTAATGACATAATACTGAAATATTACATAAAAAAAAAAGAAGAATTGCCCATTTTGATTTCATGGTGATTTTAAGCTCTCATTTTTCAGATTAAAAGTGCAAAGTAGAAATTTCCCTGATTTTAAAACTTTTTATAATTGTTGGAATTGGAAAATGTTTTAAATTAAAGAGACATAGAATTAATATGAATTCTTTATATATTATATAGATAGAATAAATAATAAAGCCTATTTAATCTATTTTTTAAAAATATGATTTTTTAAATAAATGTATTCTTCCTTAAAATCATCCCAATGGACATAAAAGTTCCCCTAATTAGAAAAGAATCATCCATATATGTAACATCCTCCAAGTGGATGCTGCACACTGGTGGTGGTTGAGGAGAGATTCCCTGATATGATTGTTGGGTGTACAGTAGTATATATGAAAATGCCTCGTTCATTAATTCATTCATTCAACATGCTGAAAATAAGCTATGTCTTCTATACCTGTGCAAACATGCAAATCACAAACAATAATGCCAAAAGGCATAGTGTAGAGAGGAACAGGGTACAATACTGAAGGCTAAGTGTACTTGGATCCTCCCAACAAAGCACAAAACAAACATGGAATAAAAGGAAGTAGAAGTAGAAGACAATCAATAAAATGATGGGACCTTGAAAAGAACCACACAAAGATCGAGATGGAAAATGGCTTTACAAAACCTGAATGCTTGGTTTTGTAAAGCTTTACGTCTACATTTTATCAGTACATATTTGTACAATTTAGACTTATGATTTTCACTTGGTACACTGAAAAACAATTTTTTGTGTAGGATTTACTGTCAAATAGATTTCACAGATAATTACAACGGCAAGTAACACGTTGAACTAAATGTGAAATTTTCAAGTAAAAAGGCTGAAATAGTATTTTCTTGTAAAACGCACTCCAATAATCTGTTTAATTTAGTATTTACTATTTTACTTCGAACATTTTTTTTTTTACAGTGTAGATGCACAGAAATCCCACAGAATTAAGTTGCAGTTTCACTGAAATTTCATGGAGGAAAAATATATTGTATTATAGCGATCAAACCAAGCAGCTTCCAATGGTCAACGATGCAAATTCATGTGATCATTTTTAACCTGATGTAAATTCTGTGTGGGGACATTCTTAACCCTTCGGCGAAATTCCTGATCGTTACGAATTCCCATTGAAATGACTGGATTTTGCATATTTAGGGACCGGAATAGTAGATTTTTGTGGGCTGCTTTTGCGATACCCTTTAGCAATGCTATGGAAACCATTCATAAAATTCCCTATGATCATGAAATGTTTTTCAAACTATAGAAAAAATGGGAAATAACATTTGAATATCAAATTTAATCACTTTTAAATACATCAACACTGATTTAAATTTTAAAGGTAACAAATAGATGCATATAAAAATACGCTTGGTTTTTTACGTTTGGAAAAGGGAACTACTAGAAAGTAGCAGAATTCTCCCATCAAAAAGGCTAAAGATCAAATAAGGACAATTAACCATCCACGTGTCTTTTCCATTGGACCAGAGCTCATACATCCTACTGAATTCCCCTGAGAAAAGGGAAAAATTCAGTGCCGTCTCTCTGCATAGTGCCGAGCTCCCTATTGTCTGCCAGTATGTGCATTGAAGGCCCTTCTAAAAAGATCCAAGTGCATCAATGCATTTCTCTCTTTGCATTCTTCCACACAGCCATTCTTGGGGACGTCTGCAGCCAACTAAATCGAGAGTATCAAAAAAAGCCAGTTCATGTTGTCTTGTATTCTTTGCAGCCAAGAACTTTCCATCCAAAGCGGTCGGCATTGAGCGCTAGGGATAAAAGTGCAATCAGTCATGGTGAAGAAGGGGGCTATTGTGTACGGATATCCGAGCGCGTGTGTGTGGGGAGGGGGTGAACGTCACTCTTGTCTGACTAGATGTTTTACAGTCGCTGGCCTTGAGGGAGTTTGTCTTCAGGGCTTTCAGAAGCAGGTTTTCAACAGCATAGAGCTGACAAGTGAGTCATTCACTGCTATATCCATTTCAGTCTAAAACATACTCAGAAACTGACCGTACTCTTTTCTGTTGCTTCAAGAAATGGGTCAGGATGGTTAGCTAGTCAATCATATTACTATCTTGTTGTGAGTTAAAGAGTTATACGTCTAGTCAAACTGGGAAATACACTGTTGTTAAATTTTTTTAAGGTTGGTCAAATTTGTTAATGTTTTTGAAAGAAGTCTCTTGTGATCACCAAGGCTGCATTTAAGAGATCAAAAATACAGTAAAAAACAGCAATATTGTGAAATATTTTTACAATTTAAAATAACTGTTTTCTATTTGAATATATTTTAAAATGTCATTTATTCCAGTGATGCAACGCTGAATTTTCAGCATCATTACTCTAGTCCTCAGTGTCACATGATCCTTCAGAAATCAAATCCCTCATTATAATATCCACAGATAGTAATTAGCATAATACACACCCAAACCATCTCCATATAAGGGCTGTCCTCACAATCTCAGCCTAGACTGCATGTTATTTGATGCATTTTTAATGCAGAATTGATATTCTGGAAAAACATATATGTAAAAATTGCAAAAAAATATACCAGATTTTCTTATTGTAGTATATGAATAATATATTTAACTATATGTATATTAACCATATTAATAATTTAATTATATTTTTTAAATATGAAAATAACTACCGGACAATTTATTGACTTTCTCAAATACTTAAACGTTTTTTTTTTTTTAAGTCTCTTATACTTGCCAAGACTGCATTTATTTGATAAAAAAAGTAAAAAAAAAAAAAAACAGCAATATTGTGTACAATATTAAATACATTTGTACAGAATTTAAAATCTATCTATTTTCATATTTTTTAAAATGTAGTTTATTTTTTACTATTTTATTATTTCAACATCATCACTCCAGTCTTCAGTGTCACACGATTCTTCTGAAATCATTCTAATATGTTGATTTGCTGCTCAAGAAACATTTCTTATTATTATCAGTTTAAAACAGTTGTGCTGCTTTATATTTTGTGTGGATATATATTTTTCAGGATTCTTTGATGAATAAATAAGATTAAAAAATGGCATTTATTTGAAATAGAAATCTTTTGTAACATAAATGTCTTTACTATCACTTGTGAACAATTTAATTCATCCTTGCTGAATTAAAGTATTAATTTCTCTCTCTCAAAAAAAGAAACAAATCTTACTGATCCCAAACACTTTTGATCTACAGTGTATGTTATATTTTATACATATTAGACTTCAGCAGTTCAAAGAGTTAGTGGTTAATGGAGATACATTTAGAAAGTGCAAAAAAAAGAGGGCAACTTATTGATTTCGTTGTCAAATGATTAAACACATATATATACGTTGTGATAAATGACACCCAATCTGTTTTGTTTGTAAAAGCATAAATGATAAATAAACATAAATGAGGTGCAAATGCTAAATAACAAAACACAACACAACACAGCGTGAGAGTGAAATATAAGATGAACCTTACCTCTCTTCCCTAATGCATTACAAACATAGGAGTGGTAAAGAAAGAGAGAAATACACATTCTTAAGCATAGTGAACATAGATACACATTCCATGTAAAACACATTTGATTAGACAATGTTTTATTCCTAGTTTCAAACTGTAAGTGTGACCATAATTTCACTAACGTGAGCACATCACGCACACACACACCTTGATGTTTCCTTAGTGACAGCATGTGGGACATTAGTCTTGTTAGGCACAGCCTGCGTTCCGGCATCATTGTCTCTGTCATCTGTGACAGCTGTTGAAAGCTTGAGGCCTAAAAATAGCCCGGTACCTTGCCAGCAGATGTCTACATCCACATTTTTAGTTGGGAAAATGCTCGCTGTTACTTTCTACGAAGCCTTAACACCTAGTATTGATTTTTTTTTTTTTAAGTTGATGTGAGAGCGATAGCGGGCGCTGGCCTTGTGCAGATGGGCCGTGGGCGTTGTTTTCCTGTGCCGCTACTATGAGCTGGCACTGGATGGGTAAGCTGTCACTCGCTAACAGCTGTTACGGCAATGTGGCGAAGTAAATGGACAGCGAGACGGTAAATGATCACAAGTCCGCTCTGAAATGATCATGCAATACAGTGGAAGGAAAAACATGGAAAACCAAAAGACCCGATGATAAACAAAGATTGATTCTACGTGACTGTGGGTTTTTCTCAACCTATGTTGTAAAGGACTGGAAGATATATGAAAGGATCGACGGCAGATTCATTATGAACAAAAAGGTGCTGGTATTGAGTTTAATACAAGAAACAAGAAGGAAAGAGCATTGATAACAGAGACATAATGAAAATAAATGAAGGCTTAGACAACACGTGATAACTCTTTATCAAGAGATATTGCACAGGTCTTACCTCAGAGTGATGCTCATCGTTCTGCTGTAACACCTCTATGCACAGCTCTCCTAGTCTGATCATGTCCTCCAGTCTTTTCTCTGGAGATGCCTGGCAGCTATCTGCTGACACACAGACGTCCGAACGGTCACACCAAATGTTTAACACTCCAAACACTTCACACAAACTAAATTTAAGAACGTAAAGCAATAGATCTAAAGGGCTCAACAATAAGGATTTGGCCAGCTACACCGTAAAAAAGCTGACTGTTTTAACTACGCATTTAGTTAATACAACTTCACATTTCAAGTTGACTAAACTTCTACATTTTAAAGCAGCATGTACACTTAATTAAGTTGAAACTATTTTCTATAGTGTACAGGGGTGTCAAACTCATTTTAGGTTGAGGGCCGTATGGGAAAAAAAATGTCACCATGTGTTGGGCGAATTCCCTTTTTTAAACCTTAGTGTGCTGAAGGTTACATTAATATTAACCACAAATTAATTTGCAAGAAAACTAGAAAAACACAGTGCTCTCAGAAAACGGCATTAGTTTTGCAGCGAAATTACTTTTTATTAGTGATGCACCAATTTAGATTTTTCACAACCAATTTCTTTTACAAGCAAATTGGCCGATTCTGATACCGGTTGCAAATTTTTTTCCCCTTTTTTTAAAGTCCCCCTGTAGTCAATAATTAAATCCCTTAAAACTCATCTTTGATCACCAAAATTACATATTTCTGTATTTTCCTGTGACATTTTTTTTCTTCATGCCTTAAAATAGCTCGAATGTAACTCTACACCCTTGCTTCATTTAGTATACACGGAACCATGAATATGCAAATTATCCCCGCCTCCACTCACTCACACCAGCTTAGAGATCCACTCGCTCAACTTACTGAGATAAACGCTTCACAAGGATATCGCTCTTTACACTGACGGACACATAACATTAATTAATATGATTAGCATTTTGCTTTACTATATTATCAAACAGCTAATAATGTGTTGCTAATGTTACACAAACCATGTTCCCATTTACCATCTCAGTCTGCCTTCTAAAAATCCGGATCCTTAGAAACGCTTTGAACAACTCAGAATGTCAGTGGAAAAAGACATATAGTTCATTATAACATCTTAATATACATCATACACCCGCTATGTTGCTAAATCTACTCGATTTTTCATATATAACCTGGCTTCTTTTGAGGATCCCCTGCTTCATTGCATAGTAATGATATGCCCTGACCGCATGTTGATCTGATGTAGTTTGTGACGTAAGAAACACCAGCGATTTCAAGCCGCAAATTGAGACTGAGAGAAAAGAGAAAATACTCATCAGCATTGACTTATGAATTTGCACATGGTTTGTCTTAAAGCATATTAAAAAACGGTATAAAGCATATGATTGATGGTGTATTTTATGGTGTGCTGGGGTCACTGAAAACATTGGGAGGTGTTCAGCTAGATTTCTCTTCTCAAATCCAAACTACTAGCTGACAAGGGCCATCCAAAAAACAAACAAAAAAAAAACCTTACTGTTGAGCCCTGAAAAGTATTCTGTGAGAACCTTCGATCTGGGCGTAGTCGGTCAGCTGGGAGTAATTGATGAGCGCAGCTTTTTCCAGGCACTTCTGAACTATCTTGAGCATCTCTTCAGTTGGGACAGGTGTGGTGATGTCTTTCATCAGAGCCTGAAGAATGACACTTTTTCTCTCATTTATTTCACTTTAAGCACATGCTAGTACACCCAAGACATGCATATAAGGTGCAAAGCATGCATAGTTAATTGGAACACACTCACCCTTTCTAGAAGAGAGAGTGTGGCTTTAAGAGCCCCCTCCGGTCGCCCGAAGGGGAAACAGTACCTACGGGAAAGAAGACAAGGGGTAAAACTCGAGTGGTAATTAACGAAAGGCATAGAAGAAAGAGGACTGAGCACAAGCTGAAGGAGTCAGTCACAAACCCCTGTTTCTCAGCTATCATGGGACAATAATTACGTCTTTTAAATAGAGATGTTTTCCAAAGCCTGTTGAGGAGGGACAGGTGTCAGCGTACGTACGGGACAATGCAAAATGGGATGAATGAAGACGAAATAGAAGTGGTTCTCATAAAGGCCTCACACCACAGGTGTGAAAGTCCTCCCGAACGGCCCTCTGCGCGTTTTTTTCGTGCATGTGGGGCAAGAGGCACACTTACCAAGTGACTCAACAAGGTCTAATCAGCTTGGGCTGGGACCCGCGCTTAATCCCCGGCACGCCCCGCACCGGCCTGGCGTCTGTCTGCCGTGTCATTTGCATAATCTGAGATGCTGTTTGTAGCTTTTGTTGGAGTGGTTTTATTAGGTTCTGCTGCAAAAGCAAGACTCAAACCCTCTTTACTAGTGTTTCCAGCACTCCACTGAGGGGGGGCAGCGGGAGGTTGGTTAAAAACGAGGACCAATCAGGAGGGGGTCTGGTAAACGAGTAAACTATAAGCTGAGATACTATACAGTGGTTATCTGATAACTGGTTTTGCTTCAGGGTCCAGATATTACATTGATAATACACTGTTATTGCACAATGCAATTACACGAAATAGATAGTTTTTATCATATGGATTTTTCCCTGATGTTTGCAACCTTATCAAAATGAATTTGAAATCCATTTGCTGACAATATCCGAACATTTGTTGATTTTTTTAAATATACAGTCAACCCAAAAATTATTCAGACACCAGTTATAATTTTTTATATTGTTTTACTAGTGGGTGCAGGACATAGTTAATGTAAGTGAGGATAGCAAAGTAAAGTAACTGTGACATTAAACCTAAAAATTCTTGATAGAGTGGACTACTAGTAATATTTACAAAAATTTGAGGCCAAAAATTATTCAGATACTTTGACCGGACCAAGTTTTGCTTAAGTGTTTTTTCTTTAGTTGCCAATGCGACATTTTTACACCACAGACTAAAAAAAAAAAAAGCATTGCTTGGTAATTGGTTGACCTAAATTGGCATTATCTAATTGTGTACTTAAATTTAACAGCTGACAGCTATTCAACCTAATACATTTGTGGGACAGTCTAACAGAAGGATGGCCAAAACCAGTGAAATATCAACTTATTTAATAACTCTGATATTGATAAATATGAAAGACATCATATTTTATTACCATATTTACATTATGGCGAATAAACTGTGATAATGTGAGAAATGTTGAAGGTGTCTGAATACATTTTGGTTTGACTGTAGATTAGTTATCTTAATAAATTGATGTACATTGTTAAGATTAAGTGGATGTGATAGCTCATCTTACCTGAAGTGTGTGATCTGCTTCTCCAATAAAGTCAACAGTCTGCTCCTGATCTCCTCAAACTCCTCCTTCTCCTGTTCTGTAACAGTGCCCATGCCATCCGGCCTGCCAAAACAAGGAGGAGACATTCAATTTTCTGTTATTCTTTACAACACCTGTTCTTTGATTTCAAATGCCCTTGGATCCTGTGCTTCAACTTCATAAATCAAAAGATTTTTCAAAAAGAGTTTTAAGTTTCACAATTATTCCAGCTAAACTGAACAATGCTTCAGCAGGGTTTTGCAATCCAAAACTCTTATATAAAAGAATATCAAAATAAATGTATCCTTGGTGAATCATATCAAGGTAATGCAAGAAGGGAAGCAACTGGATATATCTTAAAAGATCACACATTCTTCAAATTTAAAATAAAACAAATATTTTGAATAAATCTTGTGGATTTTGTATAAAACTATTCTATTAATAATTTGCAGTCTCCTTTTTAATGTTATATTTATTCATTTAATATTTATTTGAATAATGTTCACAATAATCGAAGATATGAGACTAATCAATAAGATGTTTATTAAAAAAAAGACTACAAATTATTCAAAAACCAATTGAATAAAATAGATTTCAAATCATGTTTAAAAGATCAGACATTCTTTTATTTTGAATGAAATTTGTATTATGTCCTAAACATTATTTTATATTTATTTTATTTAGGATGATATTTTTTTTTTCAAATCATCTACTATTCATTTAAATTCATTAAGTCTTCAAACAGATTTAAACCTCGTTTATACCTCGTAACTGCAAAAAACAAATATAGCCATCATATGTTCAACCATTAAGCATTGCACAATTGCACTTTAATCGCTAAAGCAATCATTCCAAACTTCAGTTTTTAACTGTCGACAATGGGCAGTTTAGTTAGAAGCCATTGTGCCTTGCTATCCAAACCCTCCACACTTTCTGAATGGCACAGCTTAGCGCTGTAGAGAAAGCGCTTTCCTTACACGCAGAGGTAAAGGCAACTTGTAAACCTGTCTGTTCTGCAAATCCCTCTCCATTAAATGAAATCCGCCTTTTCTTTTTGACAAGAGCCAGCTAATCCCGAGAGAACACAAAGAGGGAGTGTGAAGAGCGGCAGAAGATGTGTATGCGCGAGCATGGGGGGGTGTGGGGTGGACGGGGGAGAGATCAGCGCCTACAAATGAAAAAAAAAATCTCCTTTTTGCATTATGGTAAAGGCTAAGGAGTGTATAAACTCAACATCGACCCTTTAATCTCAGTGTCTTTGTGTGTCGTACTGTGTAGGCTCATTAGTTCTTAAGGAAGGCCTCTTAGTTTAACTGCTTCTAACAAGAGGCCTGGGAATTGAACTGTTAGCATGAGGGAGAATCACTCTGGTTTAAAGTCTTTGCTTGTTTGTAGCTCCTCGTACATCACCAAAACCCACGACTACCAAAGCCTTGCGACTTCAGTCAGTAATTAAGTCTCTCACAATTCACACATCCTCCTATTGACTTGACTAATGCTAAACGAATCCTTCAAACCTTGAAACACATCCAATTCTACCTTACATAACACAACATTATTAGTGAGGAAGGCAGCACTTTTGCTATCATTATTCAGGGCTCTGTAATAAGGACGTCCCACTGGCTGGGGGCCAATGTGAGAGAATTTGGGGCCAGTTGATGGAACCGTCACTGTATGTGTGTGTAAGTTTTATACCTTGAAAAATGTAAACATTTAATTTTCTGTGATTTCTGGTTGTAAATTCTGATTGCCAACTTCAGCTGGTAAAATAGTGTGTAAAATAAACTGTCTATGCAAAGTGCGGCCTTTTTTTTCCATATATGCAACTTCAGCTGGTCAAATCGCTGGCTAACATAGATGACGTTTTGTTGAAACTGCATGAATGACATCTTAAAGTCTTGGTATAAGAATGAGTTGAAAATGACAAACTAATTATGCTAATTTTTGCTAATTATGCCATTATTTTCCAGTAAAAGTGTTTATATACTGTATGTCTGGAGTCTCCTGTATAATTATAATACCTCTATAATTTCCAGGTATTATTGCAAAACTTTGTGCATGTTTTGTACAAAGTTTTTAAACTGATATGAAATTAAAATAATATTTGCTGAAAAAAATGTGGAAAAAAAATAATAATAATAAAAAATACAAAAATATATTATAATAATATTAGTGTGTGTGTGTGCGCATTTAGATTTTTTAAATATTTGATATATAAAGTATACAATATTATTACTATTATTATACTGGAAATACAATATAATATAATGCATATTCTTTGTAAAATAAACTACCATTTTTTAAAAGTAAATACATTTATGTATAAAAATAAATAATACAAATAATAAATTAAACAAAATAATAAATGTACAAATTAAAATGTTATATTTCAAATTTAGTATATATACATATATAAAAACTATTAATGACAAAATTGTAAAATAAAAAAAATAAAAAAATAAAATGACAAATTTAAATGTGCAAGCCACAATGAAAACACTGGCAGTAGAGTTGCCAGGTCTGCAGAACACAACTAGCCCATTGGCCAATTAAAATAGCCCAATGACCATAAACCAAATTAAAAACTTAAAATATGCCATTCCTATACCTAAAACACATATTTTACGCAACTGTTATGCAAAATCAAAACCACTACTGTATATCATAGTGGTCACAAAGCTTCTAGCACAGTTTTATCTTTGGGAGAATATGAAATATTTCAATACAAGTATTTAAGTCAAATATGAATAATGCAATAGGTCAAACATTTAACAAGCAGGGGTGGGGGGTTTGAAAAAATCGGGAGTTTAAAAGCATCCCAATTCCGTGGGAAAACCTCAGACTTGGCAACCCTGACTGGCAGTGGATTTTAAATACACCATTCACATTTTCTTCAGAAAAAAAAAAATGTAGTTGCACATAAGTTAGTTGGTATGAATGTCTGCAAAACCATAAATGTAACAGTAAGATGTATACAATAGGTACACAATCACAACAAGCTCTGAGATGCTTCATTTCAAAGTGAAGGAACTCAAATGTGCAGAAACCCCAGTGAAAGTGTTGTTCCCCTCCACCTCACGCAGCGCTGCCTCACGTCTGGCAGTCCTAGTGGAGGCGCGTGCAGTGTGCTGCCCTGTTAGGGGGCCGACTTATTGTTTGCGCCTGATGAAGCGAGTGTGTTGTGTGAAGACGAGTGAAACGTTGACCTGTCCGGGGCCAGTCAAAGAGGGTTAAACAGCGGCAGGAGTCTTGGGAAAGTCTGGCCGTGCCAACATGGTTGTTAGTTTCAAAGCTGTGCGTTTGCAGGAGTTCTGTCTAGGCTACTATAGCTACACAATTTATATTGAAATAAAATCGATATCCCAAGATGACTAAATGCGATTGTAAAATAATCCAGATGGCAATTTAAGCAAATATATGAGCTACTGGTTTCAGAGTGAAGCGCGTCACTTACACATGTGTACTTCACCATCTCATATTGAGTCAAGAACCCTAAGGTTCTAGATCAGTTTTTACAAGACTATACAAATGACAGATGGGTTGGTGTATATCCGATCAAATCAAGACCCAATGGACAAGACAGAAGTGACAATCCAAAGGGTAGATCTGGATGTGTGTCATGATTACAGTGAGTAACTGATTGTGCCGACTGGTAAATACTCGTCACATGGGGCAGCCAAGCATGATGGACAGGCGAGAGAGGAGAGAAAGACTGACAGGTGAGAAAGAGGTTAGCTTGTGATTACTGTCACTCTCGTCGCTGTCAGTACGCCCTGCCCAGTTCATCTCACACACCTGTCCGTTTGCTCTCGCGGACTTGCTTCTAAGTCTCAAGCCTCGTCGAGCCCAGGGTGCATCTGTCAGTCAAACACAGGCGACACCGACTGACATGTGCCACAAGGATGTTTGCACTGACAAACATGTCTGAAAGGAGTTTCGCTTAACACACAGTTACCTAAAATCTAAGCATTTACAGACTCAATGGTTTCGTTTCACATCACAATTGAGCACAAGTCTTAATTGAGTAAAAGTCTCAACTCATTTTCTTAATATCAACTAGTTATGATAATTGATATTGATGCTTCAGTAGACGCCACGAGTCAAAATGGTGTTTATTAGCCAGATTTCACTACCCATAATTCTGAAGAGATATTCACCAATCAGAGAAGTTACTGTTACTATAGAAACAATAAATAATGCAAAAGAGCTCAGCAGTTTTTGGAATAGCCTGTATAATTACAATAGCCTATATGTAGATTGTTTTTGCAAATTTTCTTTGTAATGAAAATGACATTCAATTTTGTTGTGGAAAATGTAGACTAATCTTTTTAACTATATATATTTTATAATAATTATTATATTACAACATTTATATGTAACATTTTTTCAAAACAATAAATATTTGTGTAAAAAATGTATGATAATAAATATTAAAATGAATATGAAATAAATGTTAAATATATAATTTAAAGAATAATCTATATTTTTAAAAATGTAGTGCTGGGCAACAATTAATCACAATTAATCACATCCAAAATAAAAGTTTGTGTTTACATAATATATATGTGTGTACGGTGTATAATTATTTTGTATATATAAATACACACACATGCATGTATATTTAAGAAAAAGGTGTTATTTATATATAATATAAATTATGTATAAATACCGGTATATATATATATATATATATATATATATATATATATATATATATATATATATATATATATATATATATATATATATATATATATATACACACACACACACACACACACACATGTGTGTATTTATATCTACACAAAATAATTATACACCGTACACACACATATTATGTAAACAAACTTTTACCTTGGAAGTGATTAATCGCGATAAATCGTTGCCCAGCACTAAAAAAATTATATATACAAATATTTGTAGAAATATAAATACCATAATGTTGTGAAATAAAATTGTTAGAAAAAGTATATATAGTTATATACAATATATTGTTTATCATACATTATATTTTCATAATACTAATATATATATATCAAATATTTTTATTTAATTCCATAATTTTCACAGTTTCATGTGATTGTAGTCTGAATACACAGTGAACACACGTTAGAGATGCACAGATCAGCTTTAACATCACCCGAATCCGCTGTTTTTCTCCGATTTAGATATCCGCACCCGTTCGTCACATTGCAATCATTCTAATTCTCAGTGTTAAGCTGATCATATGATAACGTATTACACTGAAGTACGAGAAATTAAATATATTCATACCAAAGGCTGGATATAGGCGTTATTAATTTATTTTTAATTCTCCTTTTTGAAAATTCGCTCTGATCTGTTTTGCCTCCATTGCTGCTTAAAGAACTGGACCCTGCAACTGCGTAGATAGTCTGCAAATTAGTGCCTGACAAAAAATATAATCCTTACACACCTTAATATTTCCATCATTAATGGTTTATCTCATCCAGCAGCGACCCACTCGCATTTAATTGGAATGTTATTTTTTATTACTTGGCCCGTCTGACCCACTGATATAACTGTGATCTGCGCATCACTAACACACGGCTTACAACTCTTTATTGATCCATTCAATTTTTTTTTTTTTTTAATCCCTACAGGGAAAATGAATTCCCAGACCCAAGACTGCAGAAAAAGTGTGTGGTCTCTGTTGTGCCCTTGGAGTGGGTGGGTGCAAGATCAGTAGTGAAGATAAAGACGACAACCATCTTCACAGGTTTTGAGCTACACAGAAGGGCTTACTGTCATAACCGATCCTTGAGTTATCGACTGACGCATTCGATCAGTTGAGCGGATGCATTTTCATCTGAACTGAAGATGAGAGGTTCTCTGGACCAGGGTTAAGGCTATTGTTGTTTTCTAGCTGTGCACAAAATAATCTTCACATGATTAGATTGAAATAAGATGCAAGAAAATAAAGTTCAACAATGATGAAACAAATGTGATGTTTAATAAAGTAATTTTCGCTTATTGGTATAATTGAATTGAATCAACTATGGTCAGCAGCAAAGAAATTGGCTAATAAAAAGTGAGATGAGTAAATTGCAAGCTTACATTTAGTCTAGAAGTACAATAACATGCGCACACAACGCCTCCGCACTTACTCATGCTTTCTCTCAACGTGGGGACAGAAGAGCTGTCAGTCAATACATGGGAAAACAAAGTAACTTGCATTACTTGCAAAAAGTAACTAAATATTTAAGTAATGCTTTACTTTACTAGTTGCACATTACTTGTACTGTGTTGTCGTGCACTTTTGAAAGGAATATCAAAAGAAAAGATAATTTTTTAATTCGTCTGAACAACAATGGTTAACTTGTGCACTATTGGATTACCAATACCTCCAACACTGAATACATGTACAGTTCTGGTCAGAATAATTGGCAACCCTGATAAATATGATCAAAGCAAGCTTGGAAAATATATCTGCATTGTTTATCCTTTATCTTTCATTGAAGTAAAACAATTGAAAGTGAAAATGAATGTTTTTCTCCAAAACACATTGGCCACAATTATTGGCACCCCTAGAAATTCTTATGAATAAAATATCTCATATTTATATCTCAAGCATATTCCCATTGATATTTAATTTGTTCTTTTAGCACACCAGGGTGACTAGGAGCATGAAATTGTAACTTCTTGTTTCATAAATATGAGCAAACACAAAGGCCAAATCCCCTTAATCATCCATCACAATGAGTAAAAGCAGAGAATATAGTTCTGATGTGCAGATTGTTGAGCTTCACAAAATAGAAAATGACTGTAAGACAAGAATCTGCCAGGAAGAGGACTTGTGTCTATATTGTCCCAATGCACGGCGAGGAGGAGAGTTTGAGTGGCCAAAGACTAGTCTTGGAGTCAGAAAGCCTAAAAAATAAATACAAAAAATAAAATAAATAATTCAAACAGCACCAACAATACAGTTGTTTGGGAGGATTTCAAGAAACAATTATCTGCTCTCCTCCAAAAACAAATTCCAGCATATTCAGTTGTCAGACACGACTGGAACTTCAAAAGAGGGCTGGTTCTATGGTCAGATGAAAAAAAAAAAAAGAAAAAAAAAACACCAGATAGGTATGGTGCAAACAGGGATAAAAAGTACCCCATGCCCACGGTTAAATATACTGCTCGATCTTTAATGTTGTGGGCCTATTTTTCTGCTGGAGGTCCTGGACTTCTTGTTCAGATACATGGTATCATGGATTCTATCAAACAGACACAAAATCAAAACCTGACGGCTTATAACGGGCCGCGGTTGGATCTTCCATCAGGACAACGATCCAAAACAAACACTAAATTCAAAACACAAAAATGTGTCGCTGAGCACAAAATGAAGCTTCTGCCATGGGCATCCCAGTTCCCTGACCTGAAACCTATAGCAAATGAGTGGGCTGAATGGAAGAGAAGCACCAACATGGATCTGGGAATCTGAAGGATCTGGAGAGATGATCTTCAGGTGTCAAGTGTTCTCCAAACTCATCAGGCATTATGGGAAAAAACTCAGAGCTGTTATCAAGGCAAAAGGAGGTATAGAGATTTTCGCCTCATTTTCAAATTTTTTAAGCCAATGAAAGGTTAGATTTTTGTGGTTTTGTTTTATTACAAAATCAAAAGGATTAACAATACAGAAGTGTATTTTCACAGGCTTCTTTGTTCATATTTACCAAGGGTGCCAATATTTCTGACCAGGACTGCATAAAGAAGTCATATTGAATTATGGCCAAGGGTAGTAGCAAAGCACCAAAGTAGTAGCAGCACAAACATTCAATATATTCCCATGAACACTCTCTACACACGACTGCACGGCTGAACTGTCATTATTCAAACAACACCCCCCTCCAACAAAAAGCTACTCATGCCAATTTTCCTCATTTGTGACTGATGATTATCTTGAGAGGCTAATCATTACTGTTCCTAATTGACTAAATTAGCCATCAAAGAGAAGGAGCACATCCGTGTGTATTTAACGTCTAATCAGTCAATTGACGGGTGATTCGAGGTAAGTGGAAAACAACAGCTTTCAGTACACGCGAACACAAAGGACTTTTCCAACAAGTGGACAAGGGACATTGCTCATACCACGAGCTGCAGTCAGCCCTCTTCCCGCTAACACAAGCCTATTTTAGTCCTTAAGTAATGTCAAACCATCAATAATTCGCATAATCAATTACCGAAAACAAGCTTGTATAAAATTCTGATCCTCAGAGGCCTCATCAAAGAAAAATTATTAAAATGTAAAAGGAGCACAAATGGACTCTGTAATTACGGTTTAATTGCTTTGCGTTTTGAGATAATAGAGAAACATTAATTAATTTGCAGAGCAGACGCTCTCAGTCTTTGAGTGATGCTGAACATGGCTGCCACGCTGAGCACCTCCCGAGTGATTAAAGTATTTCTTCTGTCTTCTCCTTCCTTTTCTATGCCCACCCATTATGTGCGACAAAAGCCATTCTGAGTAAGGTTTTTTTCTTTCCTTTTTATGATCTATCAAACACGTGGGACTTCTCATTTGTCCAACACAAATGAAATCCTTGATTTCAAACACTAAATACGTGAGAATTCAAAATGCACAACCTCCTGGGAAACCAAATGTTCCTTGCTGTTTGAAAGGGCTATAGGGCATTGTTAAAGTGCTTGTTGTTATATATAAATGATAGGGGACCATTTTTTCACATTGTCAGTTTTATAAAAACATTTGTTTACTTTTCCCATGAAAATGAACAAAAATAAAATATCGGCATCAATAAAATATGTAAATGTATACTAAAAATGATTTTACAATTATATATATATATATATATATATATATATATATATATATATATATATATATATATATATATATATATATATATATATATATATATATATATATATCTACCATGCCATCTGAAATGTAATTGTCTGTAATATACATAATATAATATACATACTGTAATGTAAAAAAAAAAAGAAGAAAAAAAAAAAAAAAAAAAAATATATATATATATATATATATATTACTGAGATATTTTTCAAATTAACTTCTTTATGTTCCACAGAAGAAAGAGAGTCATTCAGCTTCTAAAAAAAAAAAAGGCTGTTGTAACCTAAAAGTTTATGTGTAACAAATTCTATGTTGAATCAAATAAAATAAAAAATTCTAAAGCGACTTTTTGTAATATATATTTGATGCTTTTCTCATTTAAGACAACAATGTCTTTATATTATCTTAATATTAATTTTAAGTAATATTATATTAAGTAATATTTGAAATATTTATTGTATATGTTTATACATATACACTTAATTAATTGTATTCAAATTCAGAAAGACTTCAGCCCTTCTGTAGCTCAAACAGTACAGCATGGCACTGATATGGTCATGGTCATGAGTTCGATTCCCAGGAAAAGCAAGAACTGATAACAAAAATGTGTATCAATCTGGATAGAAGTATCTGCCAAAACCATAAATGTAAATGAAAATGTGTGCAAAATAACAAAACGTATTGTAATACCTGTTTCCGTGGACATGTGAGGCACAGAAGGCATAGCTGTAGTGCAGGAGGGTGGGGTCCACCAGGGCGTTGTTATCCGAGAAATCCATCAGGTCTTTCAGGTAGCAGAGGTGACGATGACAGCCCCTCACCCCGTACCGAGCGCAGTACTCATCCAGAACAAACACCTGACCGGGGCTGAACCAACCCTGCAAACACAACAGCACATGATGAGAATAAAACACATTTAATATGAACATGAAATTAGATGATGATTAGCCATTCCTGACCAGAGTACAGTCTTTTTCAGCCAAATGCTTCAGAAATGTTTATCCTAACATAACATAACGTAACATAAGGGAACATAGAGCAACGTAACATAACATTGATTAAAAGTGACAAAGATTTCAGTCAAATAAATGCTGTTCTTTTGAACTTTCTATTCATTAAAGAATCCTTTAAAAAAACTATTAGTTTCCACATAAATGTTAAGCAACAACAACTGTTTTCAACAATTATTATAAAAAGAACCATGATTTTTAATTGAGCACCAATAATAATTGCACACTAAATATAGTATGATTTCTGAAGGATCATGTGTATGTATGAAAGTATGTATGTATGTATATATGTGTAGGCTATATTATAATGTATGTATATTTATACATTGAATTATACTACATTAAATATGCACATTTTTTCTAAGACTCCTAAATATCCAGCTGTATATATTATAGCTACTCAGGAAAAAAACAGGAGTCAAAACAATTTTCTTTAATAAACATTTGCACAGCATGTCTTTCATTTGATTCGCTCACATCACGTACATCAGCATCATTCTCGCAGTAAAAAAAAAACCTGTATTATTAGGTGACTCAAGAAAGTCAATTTGCACTTGCATTTGGTGAGTGTTTACTTTGGACTTTAGATACAAGTCACCAAATAAAGGCATACAACTTACACATGTTCTGTATCTGAGGGCCAAAACCAACAAGTACCACAGTAAACCACGAAGAAAAAGTTTTTTAAAAATGCCGCTGACCCCAGCAGGACCTCCGTGAAGTCAAGACATTTGTCAAACGTACACCTGTACCTAGTTTCTCCTCGAAAACACTGCTACGCTAATTGAACTCGAAGTGTCTAATTTCAGCACGCCTCTCATTTCACGCCAAGACACACACACACACACAAAACCAAACCGCAGCGTGCGAGACGAGCTCTTCCAAAAAAATTGTTAAAAACACCCCGTCTATTTCAAGCATTTAAACAAACGAGTGCAAGGTTAAGTGCAAACAATTAATTCATAGGCAGAAAAGTCACACGTAATGCAGGCGGGTGGAGATCGCCGCGAGGCTCCTGTTGCATTCATTAGCTCATTCATCCCTCACATAATAACTAAATTAGGCATGAATCTTACAAACTTAATTAAGACGCCTTCTCTGAAGGAACGTTAGCAAATTAACACTTTGAGGGGGCCGCTCGCCCACGACGGTGCGGAGGGCCACGAATAAAGGAGAACTGCGATGTCTGAGACGTTCACAGGAGACCGGCAGTCACGAGGGACCGTCGCACGCGAGATACCGAGACCCTCTGACCTCCCGTCAGGAGCAAAGACAGCAAGCTTCATTAAAGTCCAGTGACGCACGATTCCAACAAAGCTGATGTAAGGTGTATTTTGAGATTCGTGCACTTGATAGCTCTGTCTCTTCGTCAAACGGTCTGTCTAACCTATGCAAACCTGCTCTATTGCTATTTGCATTACTCTAAATCTCGGTTAAGTGCTTATACGACAGCCTTTCAATATTTACAGATACTATATGAATATAGTTTGTGCATGATGTGTTACACAAGAAGCATTCAATTTTGCAATCTCAAAAGTATGTTTTCCCACAGTGATATGCATAAACTCTCAATTTTGAGTAAAAATTGGCTTTGGTGAGTAAATAAACCAGGGTTACTCACCAGTTGGCCGGTAACTTTATAGACATACAAACCATTTACTAAAGGAAACATCTGTCGAGCTTTCTGACAACTTTGACCTGTGGGGAAAATTTGTCATCAGAAGTTTTTTTTCTTCCAGAACTTCATCTGGTGAAGCAAATGTGGAGTATTTAAAAAAAAAAAACTATTGGTGTAGAAACAATCGTCACTCAGATACTGCTAGTATATTTCACAAATAATTACAGAGAACTGCCACGTAACATTGAATTAAACGTGAAAGACTGAAATAGTTTTTTTTCTTGTAACATACTGCAAAAAATATTTGTTTACGGTTTAAGCATCTAAAATTAATATGAGAAAAAAAAAATCTCATATAGGATGATGCAAGTGACGCATTGACCCGGGCAACGTCACTTAACATGCAATAAAACACAAAATAATCCCACTGTCATATGGACAAAGCACAATAAAAATAAATGTAAAATAACGTTTTAGGACCATGAAAAAAAAAAGGTTGGATCCTTAAATTTTAATCTCAACAATAACTTGTGATGTGCAAAAATATAGGCTACTTAATTAAAATGTAAATAATTATAATAATTTAAAAATGCTAGATAAAAATAATTTTATGGAGCCAGTGGAAATATTAACTTTTTCCCAACTGGGCCAGCAAAAAAAAACAAAAAAAAAACAACAACAACACATTTAAGGCCTGAGCAACCGCCCATCTTTCCACTTTTTCCCCCTTCAACTTTCTTCTTTGTCACAGTCCGTCTCTTCCCGTCTTGGTCAGATCTATTAATATTGCACCATTCAGGGCTGAGGCACGGTGGCCCAGCGCCGAGCCGAGTGCCACAAGATGTTCCACTCTGGCAAACAGATGGCCTGCTCGTGTCTTGGCTCCTACCGCTCAATTAACCGCAAACGACCGACTGAGACGGCAGCAGCATCATCCTAACCAACACGGCCCAGCCTGGCTCTCACACACACACACACACACACACACACACACACACACACACACACACACACACACACACACACACACACACACAGAGAAGACCTTGCTTGTGGATGACAAAACCAATTTTGTGTTTTGGCTTAATATATATTATACAAAAAAGTTCACTAAGAAAAACAAAAATAAGTTCTGTATGGTATAAACTGGATTTTCTAATTCAATAAAGGACACACACACACACACACACACACACACACACACACACACACACACACACACACACACACACACACACACACATACACATATACATATATATATTTATATAGATACAGATATACTTATTGCAATTTATATAAAAAGAAGCATGTTTGCACTGAAAACAATGACTTAATTTAAATATTAGGGCTTTTACAGCACATTTAGCTCTCGGCTAAACTGGATTGTATGTCGCTAGTGCACTAAAATGCCAAAACTTTAGAAAATTCGCACCTCAGACCTTCAAAAAAAAAACATTTATTTTAATATAATTGACAAACCAACAAATAAGTCAACAGCCTCTCCTGCTGGATTCATATGCATCTCTTGTGTGGTCAAGGCATGAATCACTTTATATCCTCCAGTAACTGACAGTAATAGAAAGCTTTTTATGGACCATCTATAGGCCATTATGGCTTGTTAATAAGGGCAAGCATGGAGGAGTGTGTCACAGGGAGAGTGTGATTATGGGATGGAGGGTGAAGGGGATGCGAGTAATTATATTAAGGTTGGAGCATGACTGCTCATCAGTGTCCCTAATTTGAAGACACATTCACAGCCTGAACTTTTTGATTACAAATATACACTTTTTTTTAGTCACTTCGGAGGATGCACACACAGTCCAATGAATCTAGTGTTCACATTCCCTGTAGTTACGAGCAAAGAAAATCCAAATATTGGTCTTTGAATCACCAACAGCTCACTGAACCTAATCCCTGTATCAAACGACAGCTGACGCAAAAAAAAGTTGAGCCTTACAACAGCATCACTTATTGATTTTCCTTCAGGCCACTTGTATTGATTGTGAGTTTTTTTGGAGTAAGCTTGAAAATCTATCTGTGTATATATATATATATATATATATATATATATATATATATATATATATATATATAAATCTGATTTCACACCACATAAAATAAAAATGTGCAAATAAAACATTTTTTGCTGTGTTCGATTCAGTATGATCCCAAATGTGGTGTGAAATTAAAAAGTTTTTTTTGTTAAGATTGGATTTCAAGTAGTTTTTTGACAAATTTGTAATGCCATAAAAATGTACATGTGCTTACATTACAATAGCAACTGATGCAGGTAAACAGATATTGTCTGAAACTCTCTGAACAAACGGATCGGATTTCATTACTTGCAATCCTAAAGATTGCAAAAAACCTCATCTGGATCCAAAGATAGAGAGGACCGAAGTCTGTTTTGATTATATATATATATATAAAACACATTTTGAAGTCAATCATATGGTATGCATGTGGTTTACTGAAAAATCCGTTCCCCCTCCGTTCGTTTCCCTGAAACCAGGCCCACTCCCCCACAGATGTCACATCCCAGAAGGCATGGGAAAAGCAGCACATTCAGGTGGCTTTTGTGGCTCCCTTTTAGCGGAACACAGAAGTTTGAACAAAGGCTGGGGAGCCTTTACAAAGAGCCAAACGCAGACAGAGTCATTCAGAAGCTGAATGGATAACAGAAGGTGCTCACTCGGAGCAGGTACGGAGCGACAATGGGGACGAAAAGAGAGATGGGGGGTGGGGGGGTAGACGAAGACTAGTGAGGGTGTTAACAGCAAATGGTAGAAAATGGTATTTATACATACATATATATATTTATACATATATATATATATATATATATATATATATTTTTTTTTTTTACCATTTGCTGATTTAGATTTATATATACAGTATATATAAATAACAAAATGATTAATTTGCACCATTGGCTGTGTACCTCCACCCAACTTGAAGTCCAGTCCATTGTGGACTATTTGCCAGCATATGTTCCTAACGCCTGTTCCGATTTCATCACACGCACACAGGCATAAACAGGAGGCAAAAAGGCAGTAAATGGAGGAGACGGGATGCAAGTGGATGGTTTTCCTATTTGGGTTGTATTGATTGGCAGTGTTTATCCCCGTCTTAACCGTGAGCTCTCACTCAGCCGGAGGGCTACATCCCTCCCCTTCAGTCATACAGTAGAAACCCCTCCTCTATTATACTTTCACCAACACATCACACACTCACTTACAAGCAGGCACAAATGGAATGAACAGACCGTATGCTAATTTTGGAAATGTATTTTAAACGTTCTCATTTTAAAACAGACAGAACCCTTACCCAATCTATTCTTATAAATCGGTTTCTTTTTTTTTTTGTAAATTAAAGCAGTACTGCACAACCAGTGAAGTCTAATCAATTCCTGAATGAATGATTCTCATATGCCAGTACATTTTAGTGAATCAAAACCACTCAAAACAACCAGTGTAGTCCGACTTCTGAACAAATGACTCATATGAGCCGATTCTTTTTAGTGAATCAAAACTATTCATCACTACCAGTGAAGTTCAAGCAATTCCTGAATAAATTCTTCTTATATGTAGGCTCGTTTTTCATACAGCGCTACCCAATGAAATCCCAGACGAATGATTTTTACCAATAAGTTGTTTTCAGTAATTCAAAACCACACAGCACTACCAATATATTCCAAACAGTTCCTGGACGAATTATTCTTAAGTCATTTTAGCGAATTAAAACCATTCAGCACAATCATAGTAGTCCAGAATCCAAATTAATTAGTTGTATGAACTGGTTCTTTTTTTAATTAATCAAAAACATACAGTGCAACCAGTGTAGCCCAATCGATTCCCAAACAAATGATTCCTAACGATCCCTAACTAAATGATTTTTTTTTAGGAGTCAAACACATACAGCTTAAATTTGTACATTTATGCTGCAAATTATATCATCACTCGCCAGTTTTTCCCCAAATATTAAAATGTAAAAAAATAAGTCCTAAAAATACATCAGGAGCCATAAAGTAACCAGAACTGTCCAGAGGACCCGCTAATAAAAACGCATCATATAATATGTGTGATTATTCAAATAACAACACACAGATTTGTGCTCTCTCTCAGCTCACCAGGCAGGAAAAGGAGTCGTTCATGCGATGTGTGAGCGTGTGTTTCTGCAGGGCGAAGAACAGGCTGGTGTGGTCGAAGTTGCAGGGCATGGCAGAGATGAGCTCCTCCACTCCCTGTCTCTGAGTCTTCTCCAGACCTGTGCCAGAAACACACACAGTCAGAAGTCTGGCACGAGCTGGCATACAGGGCCGTTTTGTGCTGGGAATCTTATCCCCACCATAAGAGATGGCCAGTTAATGCCCGTTCGTGCTGTTAATACATGATGACATTCATTAGAGCAAAATGGGGAAAATGTATATATGTAATTTTTTTACCCACTACTATTCACTGTTACGGTTCACACCTTGAAACGCTGTGTAAAAGACCACAATCTGTGTTTGGTTACACAGTCTCCATCTTCGTACACATCCCGAGTGTTTGTATTTCACCTCTTTTGGCCAAAGCTACGCTGTGAAACTCAGTTTTCCACATTTCAGCAGCAAAAACTGGCAGGCGCAAGGGAAGCGTGGCTGTAAACTGCTGTAAAATATTAGCACTTTGTCCACATGCCCACATAAATATCGGCACCAAAGTGCTCTAATTTATCAATCGAACACCCCTTGCATTCAAACCGGCATTCAGCCTTTTAAAATAAAGGGCAAATGTTTGCTGAGCTACGATGGGCTGAATGTCCTGATCTTTAGCGCATTAAACGTTGTGCGGAAACAGCATATAAACAATAACGTGTGACTCCCGAGCACTTAAAGCAATTTTTTCGGTGGCTGGTGATGTCACTCGTTCACACCGCGCTGATTGAGTCTCGACCTTGAGTAAAAGGAGCGCACCTTTGTGAGAGCGCTGTAATTAGGAGAAACGCAGGCGCACGTTCGCTGACGGTATGTCCCGTTTGCATTCAGACTTCCTGACACGAGGAAATTGAATGTGGGAGAAGAAGGGGAAAAAAAAGCTGACACGTTGGGCATGATGCAAAGAGGCCAAGGGGTCAGGGCAAGTCAGAGAATGAGGGAGAGGAAAGAAAGACGCGAGGCAGAAAAAGCAGGAGAAAGCACTAAAAGTGTGCCCAAGTTCATTTCCAGTCCTTTCACAAGCGTCCTCAAAATGGGCTAATGGGAGGTCTGTGAAAAGCCTAACACTCGCTGGCGGCGTGTTGAGAGCCCACATGTGCAGAGCGAGGGCCTTCGCTTCTCAAGGACCACAAAAGACCAAGGCTTTTGAGACGCATCTCCTGACGCCTCCATGGCCAGCGGCACCTTCTTGAGACGAGCATTAGTGCTTGCTTTTATTAACGCTGCCATTTCTGGCATGCCAACGACTTCATATTGATGGGGAAAAAGCTCTGTACGTGCCTGGAAGCAGTGTGGGCATTTGTTGGTTCCCCCCCAAAAAAAACATCACTTGTTGGGTGAGCAGAAGTACGATCCCCAATCGACAAGAGTCGGCCCCATTGTCCATCCCTTTTAATTCGATGTAGGTCATTTTACATTCATAACATCAAGAAAGGGACAGAAAAGAGACAAAAGGAGATAAAGAGGAGCGAGACGTGGTATTGATCCACATTGCGAGTCTGACGGATCGGGTTTGACAGGAGCAGCACATTGATCCGTGTCAACTTTAAGTTACCGCTTTTGTCCACGGACAAGTGGAGGGGGTGCGTCGTGTTTAATCCCAGCTGAAGGGGCCGGGAACGTGCCTTGTGTGCCTCCTGGTCCAGGAGTCACGTCAGCAGTCACATCCATCTGACATCTCCCGACAAGGAGGACGGGAGCTTTATGACAGGTATCAACTGCGATATCGCAGGTATAGCCTGGCGGGTCGCTTCAAGTGAAACCAGCCAAAGTTGGGAAGACTAATGAAGCAGGACAGGACATCGGTGTTCACACGCTTGGATATGAAACCCGAACCTTTGACGTAAAACACAGATCTGTCTATGAGAGGACGCCGGTCACTGTTGAGTATAAGTCAGTGAGACAGCTCAATGCTGAGATCTGTGCGAATCAATCAATGATAGGAAGTCCAATGTCAGGGCGAGTTAATAACTTCACAGACTCGTGAAGCGAAACATGCTTGATTTTGTTAACAGGCATCAAGTGGGTCTGGATTTTTGAGTTTTATGTGAATTCGTTGGATGGCATTTTGAAATTCGTTTTCAACACATGATAAAATTCAATCTGTAAGAAGTATTTCTGAAAGAATGCATGACCTTTTAATTAGCCGAATACCACAGTTATCAGTGGCTTCAATGGTATTCGTACGGTAAGAACAGACAATCATGCTGTTTCCGTGATCCGACAGGCACTGGGGAACTTCTTCATGCTCTTTCTGTGTTCTTTGTCATACGATTCGCCATCATTCGAGGTGCCTTTTGCATCCAATTTCGGAGATAATAAAAGATGCATTGAAAAATGCCTTTGTATGAGGTCCAGTAAGACAAGAGAAAAGAGACCTTGAAAAATGGCTTATGAAACTCATTGGCGGCGCTTGCAAGGATAGAGCCACTTTGTGAAGTTGAGTGCTGATGCAGGCTTCAGGAACACACTATTCATAACTCAAAAGCCATTTAAGTTTTTTATTACCATCAGTGCTCATAAAAAAAAAAGATGATTTACA
Organism: Meda fulgida; assembly: GCA_030578275.1. Lineage (NCBI taxonomy): Eukaryota > Metazoa > Chordata > Actinopteri > Cypriniformes > Leuciscidae > Meda > Meda fulgida. Next base: position 14,138,736 of record CM060640.1, on the reverse strand, counting down.
GTGATTTCATACATTTGACCAGATGAGATTGTATCTAGTTTTAAAGCATGTTGTTCTTTAGCACTTAGATAAGGTTCTGCACTAAACGAATGCCCTGTAGCTCTCTGAGCGGTTCTTCAGGAGAGATAATGATATAAAACTCATTCGGCTCACTCTCTGTTTGTTGAAAGTGAGCAAACTGTAGCATTTCAGTCGTGTAAAGGTTCCTCCTTTCACTCAGCAGCAGTGTTTGGGTTATTCAAGCCCCCCGCTGACATTTGTTTAGACTGTGTCTGTGCAGCAGCCCAATGGATCGATGGCAGGCCACCACAACCTCCAATTTCAAAGTCCATTCAAGAGGGGACAGCTGAAGGTGGCAGAAAAAGAGCCCACTTTCTCTTCATTTTTACACATTTGTTTAGCAACCTTAGAAGGTTTTAAATTTGAGCATCAAAAAAAACAGTGACGTTTTTGAAATCAAGCAAACACAATGTATTGCAATGTAATTTGCATTGCAAATTAGCAATGCAATCTGAGAGATGCATCTGAGAGATGAATAAATGATAACATACTGAGTAAGGACACAGGGGCATCTTTTTGGGCGTTTCCTCCTCTGCAGTTCTGCTGGTTCTGGGCGGGCGCTAGTGGTTTATAGGATTGGCCTGTGGCGCGGTACATGGCCTGGACCCAAAGAGCACGGTCCTGATCATCATTGCTGGCGAATACCACCTGATCACCTTCTCGGACAGCGCTGAAGAACGCTCGACCCCCCTGAAGACCTGCAGAGATGTTGTTGTTGCAAATTGATCCGTATCAGTTAATTCAAGAACACTCCGCTAAGAAACACGCTATAATGTGTTTCGTTCATTTGATGCTGATCTCAAAAGTAAAACTGCTTTATATTCTGATAAACATGTAAAAAAAAATTTTTTTTAATATATATATATATATATATATATATATATATATATATATATATATATATATATATATTATATAAATAACAAATAAATAAATGCATTTTTCATTTTATACAGTATACCATGAAAAAAAATCTAAATTATTTGGCCAGAATTTTTTTTTATAATTACAAAATAAGATGATAAATCTAAAATATATTATTTAAATTTTATAAAATATGCATATAAAATATGTTATAAACATCTATAAATATATGGATATATTACCATGAGATTATATAAATATGTTTTTATAATCTTTAACATATTACACTCTAAATAATTATAATATATCTTTTATTTTTACTAGTGCTGGGCAAGTTAACGCGTTATTATCGCATTAACGCATTTATTAATTAATGCCGACAATTTTTTTTATCGCACGTTAACACAGTTTTTTTTTTTTTTGAAAGTCCGTTGCTCACTGGCTCTGAATACACATAGGCCTACAGTCAAACCATGATCACAGGAGGGGTGGGATATATAACCCACCCAAACCAGCAGTGGAGAGGCTTTGGCAGGTTCCCTCAGGTGAACAGAAAGGGAGACAGCGCTCCGCGAGTGAATGACAGGCCCTCTATACAGTACCTATAAAACCTATAGATAACTATTTAGATTCTGGAAACTCACAAACAGCGAGCCTAGGATCAGTCTCTCTTCCAATGATTTGTGCTGCGCGTCGTGTACAAAAATAGACAATTGAACTTCGGCAACGGGCGGGCGCGGGCGCGTGCGTGAGGCGAGCATGACCACAACAGTTTCACAGGAACGCTTGACGCTGCACCATGTGCTCGACCACTTCACCTCACTCTGTTTAATGTAATCTTACGTGGGAAACCATGGCATGATCAAACCTAAGCTACTATCAGAGAAGTAACGTTGGTCGACTTATATCTGTAGTAGTGATCATGACCTCTGACTACATAGACTGTTTCTGCTGCTCCCTGATACAAGATACCTGTTGATACCTGCTCAGAAAAAAAACAAGAAAACTGGACTCGTTTTAACAAGCTAGATAAAAGGTAATGCCCTGGCACTGGCAAATAGCTTTGTTTAAATATTTGATTTGATTACATTAATGTTTAAGTTGAGATTTACAAGAAATATTTTATTGATACTGTGTAAAGGGAATACTGCTGGTATAAAAGCACCTTATTTGTTTAAAGTTTTTGCAAACCACACGTTATTGCACTTTTATGTATAAAGCAGTACATTTAAATCAAAAGTGCGCAATACACTACTTTAGAATTCATTATTCAATTTTGTGCACAACAATGCGATTAATCGCGATTAATCACAAGAAAATTATGCGATTAATCGCGATTAAAACATTTAATCGTTGCCCAGCACTAATTTTTACATATAAATTATACAATTAGTTTTACAATCAGTTTTACGATACTCTCTTAAAGCTGCCGTCGGCAACATTTTTTTTAGCATATTCAGTGAAATCGACACTATAATCCGACAGAACAACATAAATAAAGTGGTTTTAGAAAAAAAAAACGAGCTTCTAACTCCACCTGGAGGATGTTATTTGTTTTGCAAAAATCCACCGCTCCTGGTTCATTGTGTCCAATCAGCGCAGGGGGGTGTGACATCTGACTGTCAATCACAGGTCGTGCACAGCCACCCCTCAGGCAGGTTCAAGGTGCACACACACTGACGAGCACGAACTCGGTGGGAGGGTATTCGTTGATAGTGGGGGAGGGGCACGAGAGTTGTAAACATTCACAATTTTGCCTAAATCCACTCAATCTGCCAGACTTGCCGACTGCAGCTTTAAGGCATGTCAACTTAATTTTCACATTATTATTATTATTATTACAGGATATTCTGAATCTATAAATACTGTTTCCCACTTATTTCGTTCTCTGTAATTAAACAGATTCTGGTTTTCTTCAATTCTTCATACCCACGTTTATTTCTTTCAAATGTAAAATTCAAATTTAAGACAGGGCTCACTGAAATTTATTGTAATTATAATAATTCATCCAATTTTGAAATAAGTAACTGCGCACAGAAGTATTTGACTGAGTTCCTAAATAACTGGTTAGTGTTGAAGCGTGTGTGTACCTGGCTGCGGGTCCGAGTAATCTACCGTATACCCGTCCAACTGCATCAGCTCATGCGGCTCAGACTTCTTCTCCCGGAAACTGCACATGGCAAATGTGTACTGACTCACCTGGACAACAGAAGACACACAGAGGAGATCATTGTAACATTTTTGCCCTAAGCTTTTTAACAAAAAATAGAAAAAAAAAAAGTAAACATGGAATTTTTACATTTTGTTCATGGATGAATTGTGGTATTCTAATTCTAAATTGTAAAAAATGATTACGTAAATGTTTACGCCAACAGAAAGACATTTTCGCTCTTTGTGTGTGTGTGTGTGTGTGTGTGTGTGTTATACATTAAATTAAACAAGAGAACCTGATGATTCAAATGATACCAGTACTGTCGTTTCCATCTTTCTCTTGTAAAATATTGTAAACAGAAATTTCTGCCATCACCTCAGGAAGATGGTAGTTATGTATGATAGTGATTTGGCTTATTTTTTTTTATTAAACCAATGGCGTTTTAAAACTAAAGTAAATACTACAAAATGAGTTTTCTTTTTGAAAAACTGATTTTCTAAAAGTAAACAAAACGCCTGAAAACCGTTAAAAATAAGTTCCAAATTAAATAGGAATATAAAGATGTCAACCCACCTGAACAAGCACAAAATATCTCCTCTTCCATCGCTTCCACACTCGCTGGCCTAAAGCGTAAAGATACCTACAGAGAAAAACACATTATAATGAGTGCCATGGAAAAATAATCATGTTAAAAAGACCATAACCATCAAGCCAAGGTATAAAACCCATATAGGATATTTATGGAGTTTAGTTGCTGCCATTCATAAATTCCCAAAAGCCTGAATTCTATCATGTTCACTGAATGAGAGAGAATCGTAAGCTATTGATTAACACACATTCTTAAAAATATAACAAAAAAGAAGGATGTGTGCAGAAATATGGGTGAGGTGAAATCAATTCTTCAAAAATAGACACATATAGGGGGGGCATATTGGGGAATCTCCAGTCAAGGTTGAGGGAGCAATGAGTGCATGGAAGCGGGCCACTCCAGGTTAACATGTGGCAGAGGTAATCATCCACTTGTGAAAGTGATTTTCAGCTCACTCTCCGACACCTTTCTGATACACATGATCCCATTTAGATGGCAACAATGGCCGGCAAACGGTGGGCAGGACGACCTCCAGGTGAACGCAGGCACTTTCCAGCCGCGTCAGATAAATAATAATCATATTCTAAAAATACACAACATTTATTTGATTATAATGAAAAAGTTCATGTTTTCCTATCAGTAGTGTAGATAAGAACCAGTTAGCGAGTGGAAAGGAGCTGCAATAATAGAGCTTTAAAATGTTTGACATGATTAATCCAGACTATTTCATTTCACACATCAAGAAATTAACGTGACATGGTTGTATTATAAATGATAATAGCATAAAACACAACACTGCACTGTAAAAAGTGATCAGTTGACTTAACTTAAAGTGAGTAAACCTGTAGCCTTAGTAATAACCCTTATGCGTAAATGACAAAAATTGAGTTATGTGAACTTGACAATTCCACATAACAACAATTTTTCAATTACGTATGATGTTTATTTAATAATTTTAATCCAACAGGTTTCCTCACTTTTTTTAAGTTAAGCCAACTGATCACTTTTTACAGTGTGGCTAAAGGAATCAGACTCAGAGAAATCCTCTGCAGCAGATTTGATGTATAATTTCTTCAAACCTACTCAGTAGAAAATGCTCAACCTGTTTGTAAACAATAAAAACTATTTAAAATCGCCCCGGCCTGTACTCAGGGTCCAATTACATCCGGGAAAAGTCAATAGATTTGTCACTTATAAATTGCACAATGCACGATAAGATACTGTATTGAGCTTTAAAACACAATACAATTGTTAAGCTCACAATTTATGCCAATATGACTGTAAAAAGATTAAATTAAACGCAATTCTATAAGAAAGCTTCCCTAGATGTTATTACAACGGTAGCAGTGCCCCCATGTGGTGCAACACCAGTATTGCAGATACAATAATTTGGGCCTTGTTTGAGAAACACAAGGAGAATGGATTTCTCTGTGGCATAAAAGCATTAATAAATAACCTGTCATTCAATTTAATGCCATAATATACATTAAAATTGATTTGTGAATAATTTGAATAGAAATTAAAAACATTTTACGAACAGAAATAAAAATTAAAAAAAATTGATGAAAAACTCAATTTTTAAAATTGAAATGTAGCATTTGGCAAGTAATTGAAATAAACATGATTGACTAGTAAAATAACTAAAACCGTAATAAAAAAATAATAAAATAATAGAAATTGAAAACAATTACAAAAGCACACATCAAAATTTCCAAAACTTTTCCAAAATTAAAATAAAAACCTAAAATATTAAAATTGTATTCAAAAATATAAACAAACATTCGTATAGTATGTAAATAAAATGAAAACAACATTGTCTTATTACACTTTCTGTCTTAGCAATAGGTAGTATAAGAAACACAAATCAATGAGTCACAAATGCAGTGTGCGGTTGTAACCGAAAGGGAAGGTTAAAGAAGATTTTATGAGAGAAAAATGTGAATGTGTAAAAAAGGGCTTTAATGTGAGCCTCAAACGAATGAGGGCAAAGATGGTTTTAAAGGGCTACAAAGAGAAGTACAAAAAAAAGGAGCATGGGGAGAAAGAAAGCTTGAGTGAGCGTAAGTGAGTCAGAGACAGACTGAGCTGGCAGCTCTCTCTCTCTCTCTCTCTCTCTCTCTCTCTCTCTCTGGGCCGCGCTGGGTCACTCCACAAAACTGAAAGCCTCCCAATTCTTCAGTCGCTCTGCTGATAAACAGATGGCTTCTTTTAATGGGGTGCACTCAACCTGAAAATCCCGCTCCCTCTCTTCCCATGCACTGGGACAGTCATCAGGTGTTTGTTTTGGTGGACGGGAGTGGGTATATGGGGCAATTGGACAAAACCTAAGACTGAAATGGTATGATTTTGGTCTTGTGAATCTCAAAAGACCTGTTGAAGAAATCAGATATTTTTCTGGTCAAAAATGTAGTTTTGGTATTTATAAAAGCAACAAAAGTACAACAAATTTCAAATAAATTACAAAACAAAAATACAAAAACTACCAAAAAATTAATAATGAACATAAATAAATAGCTACATTAAAAATACACATTTGGCTGCATTAAACATAAGTAAACAAAAAAAATAATATAAAACATTGAATATTAATTTAAATATTAAATGAATAATTTCTTTATAAGTGTTTTGTAAATTACTTTTTACCTACCAAAACAGCAAAGTTTAAATCAAATGAATTGTACATAATAGTTTTTTGTACATTTTATTTCAATTTTCTTCATTTTTCCAGTTAGACAAACAACGCTAAAATTAATTTTATAATGCTTTCTTTCTTTCTTTTTAAATGTAGCTACTTATTTGAATGTTCATTATTTAAGTTTTAATTTGAAATCTGTTGTTTTCCTCCATTGTAATCCCGCTGCTTTTATAAATACCAATTCAGAATTTTTGACTAGAAAGATACAAATAATGTTTTCTTTTAATTTTTGGTTTACTTATGTTTACTGTTGCCAAATGTTTATTCAAATTTTATTTAATGCTGATATTTGAATGTTCATTATTTAATTTAGAATTTATAATCAGTTTTTCCTCCCTTGTAATTTCCTTGCTTTTACAAATACCAACCCTAAATTCCTGATCAGCTAATTATAAATAAATTCATTCTATAATTTTTTTTTGTATGTTTAATGAGTATCATAAGGCCGAAAAGCGTCGCAAAAATGTTCTCTGACTTGTGTGGCATATTCCAAGTTTTCCGAAGCCACATTTGTGTGAGGAACAGGATGAAATTCAAGTCATTTTCATTAAAAATATTGTCTAATTAAAAAAAAAGCAGAGGAAAAAAAAACAGAAGAGGGTGACTAAATAAGAAGAGGGAAAAGTATGCATTTAAATGTTGTATAAAATGTCACAATCATATAAATTTGAATATCAATCTGTCTCAGCACAAACACATGCACTGTATCTGTGTGAGAATAGTTTGAATCTGTTTGAGCATGTAAATGGTCCTCGTCCTCTGCAATGTCTTGTGTGATCTGCTAAAGAGGTAATTCCAGGTTGAAGAGGCTTCTGCCAATTAGGACAGGGCTCTCAGGGAGCCGCTCTATAGAGGAATCACGCAGGGCCTCTGTGTAATTGGCAGGCTGATGGCACTGATATGACCCCTGACCCCGTCCCGCTCAGGGAAGGACCCCAGCAGCTGGTCCCGCACATCTTCTCTGCTGCTATACTCACTTTTGGAAATTATGAGTGAAAACCAACAGACAGAAGGATCCGATTTTTTGTCATAAAATGAACTAAAATGTACAATTCATTCGATTAAAAACATTGCGGTTTAGGTAGGTAAAAAAAGTGGGGGGAAAAGTCATTACAAATAAATAATTTATTTTATATATTTTTTTGTATACATGTGTAATGTTGCCAATTTCTTAATGTTTTTTTTTTAAATCTAGCTATTTATTTGAATGTTCATTATTTAATTTTTAATTTTTTTTAATGTTTTTCTTTCTTTGTATTTTCAATGCTTTTAAAATGATCAAATTTGACTTCTTGACCAGCAAATAAAAATATTTATTTTATTTTTTCTTTACTTTTTTGTTTACTTATGTTTAATGTTGCCACATTAAATTGATGTTATTTCATTTAGCTATTTATTTTAATTTTCATTATTTATTTTTCCTCTCTTGTATTTTTTTTGCTTTTAAAAATGCCAAATCTGAATTCATGATCAGTAAAATAAATAAATAAATGAATTAATTAATAATAGGAGATGTAGTAAGCCCCTTTCACACAGAGCGTTGATCCCATAAAATTGACATTGACAAAATTGCTAGAGTTCCATCTGTGTGAACGCAAACATGTCCCAGGATTGATCCCGGGATGGGGACCTAGTAACATTGCCGGGTTCCCAGAACACGCCCTGTGTGAACAAAAGGCAGGATCAATGCCGTAAGGGATGTCGCAATGTAACAAAAAATTATATGATCAATAAGTTATGACAACATATGTTTTTACATTGCTTTAACTCAACAAAATAAGTAATGCAATTTTCTACTTTTTTTTCAGATTTTTAAGATTCAACTCCTTTAAAGTCAGTTTAAAGTAATTTAAGTTGAAATGACTCAAACATCCAATTTGATTGTACTTAAAATTGAAGGCAGCAGAGATCGTTCGCCAGCTTAGTTTATGATCGGAAAAAAAACGCACACGCGTGGTTTCGAGAGAGAGAGAAATCACAGATCATAAGCAAGTTTAAGATGCTACGGAGACATTTTGTGTCATATCGATCTCACAGATCTTTACGGGATGAACGCATGTACAGATTCCAGAAAATCACTGGCAGTGTGAATCAACCAAATTCAAACCATCTGGACAAATATGTATTTTCTGGAATCTCCGTGTGAAAGGGGGTAGATAGAGCTAGTTTGGGGGATTTTATGAATAATCTTGGTGTCAGTGTGTCCGACAAGATACCATTTCCTGAGAGACTCCTGGAAGTGAGGGGACTCACAAGAACAATAAATGAAATATACAATCACCAGACACAAGATGGCACTATAATCGCGCTTTTCCCAATGTACCTCATTCACATAACCTTGCTTTGAGCTGAATGGGTGATTTCCTACTAAGAAAAAAAAAAACCCTTCAAACAAATGCAAAACAAATTATATAGTATATATTATCATTACGAGTTTACCTAAGGACTTATTCATTCTATATTTATATAATAATACAGATTATTCCCCACATGTGAGAAAAGACCCTTATATTATTCAATAAATGTAATTTATCCATGGAATTTCTTTATAGTTCTAATGTGTGCATTGTTTTTTCCTCATGTCTTATATAATATAAACAAGCATGAACATATTCAGATGCTGGAGGTCAGAATATGAGCATCATTATTGACGTACCCGCTATGCTTCATGTTGGGGGGCTTGTCCATGCGGACCGCCAGTTTGATTTTCAGATCCACATCTTGGCTGTTCTTAGGCACTACCATCTTGTGAAACTCTGCCGTTTTGGGCCCGTTTGTGGTGGGGTGAAGGACCACCTAGACAGAACAACAGAGTAAAAGAGAGAGAAAAAAGAGAAATGATTAGGACTGATACATCTGCATGGGCAGCTGGAGAAATAGGTGTGAAGGGGATGACGGGAGACGAGAGAAATAGAGGGTTACTATCGGAGAGAGACGGCAGGAGAAAACGGATGGAGGAGGTGCAGTCTGTTTGGTGCGAGTCTCTAATGGGGAGTCTCCATCTGTTACTGTGGGAGCGTGAGCCCTAATGACTAGAGCTTTCCCTCGCCTGTAGCTCACTTTCCCCTCGCACACATGCGGACACATGTGCACGCACATCACGGTTCACACACTGTGTGCGGAACATCTGTTCCCGCAACATCAGCTAATTATTGAGCACATTGTGGAGATCGAACGCAGTCGAAGCTTGCTGTAAACCTCAGTGGTGGATGGACAGACAAACACACACTTATCTCACCCTGCCCAGCTCTTTGTCCTCCAGAGCCAGGACTCCAGTGCTTTCGGTGAAGAGTTTGACTTTGACCGCGGGCAGGGGGTGTGTGGTGGTGAAATCTCCTTGCGTGCCCCACCTGTAGCAGAAGAAAACAAATCAGCCGTCACAATAGGAGACTTCATTTAGCATTCACCACTTCTCCAGACCCACAATGGAGCACCTGCTGAATATTTCATGTCTTTATTTGATTAAATTAATATGTGGGATGGTAAAGTATCTATTTGTTTATGTAAGGAAGTGCTTTTGTTATGTACCCCCCCCCCCCCCCCCAGTGTTTACACTGTTTATACAATGTTAAACAAGTATGATAATTATAATAAGGTTAAAATTAAATAGTCAAATAAAATGTTTTGTTTGTTGAATGAAAGTAAACTGCATTCAAACATACATTCCTGTCTCAATATTAAACTAATTTGGGGGTGGGCTGAGGTTTGAAGCCTCACTCTTAAAGGAAGACTTAAAATAAGTCTTGAATCCAAAAGCTACACTTAAAAACAAATTTAAATTCCAGAAATATGACTTTACTCCAAAAAGCAATAGGGATGAAACCAATGTTTTGAGGAAAATGTGTGGCTGTCAGTCGCAGCGCCGGTGTGGATACTGTCAGTCAGAATCACAGATTATACTTTTTGGAACATAAGAATTTTCACGGGAAAATGTCATCTGAACAAGCAAGTTACATCCACTTTTGTTCTGACCAACTAAGGGAAAAAAAGCATTGCAGTAAATCACGCTGATTAAATCTAACGATCGCTTATCATATCACGTCAAACCGTGCAAATTATACTTTGTTCTCAAATTGTTAATGTTAACAACATCAGCATTGCGTGACTACATTTAATGCCCTTCCGATATTTATCCTTGTTTTCGCACGGGCCCGGTTGCAGTCTCTTTTTTTCTGTAGCCACTCCAAAGTACGAAGTCTTTTGCATTTTACAATGGGTGAATCTCCAGTTGTCACTGGTGATTGTCATTTGAACCTTTCTGGATCCTCCATCAAATTGATAAGTTTAATTATATCAATTAATTACTCATTTTGGCTCCAAAACAACACTTGACACCAAAACTAGACTCAAAAACATGACATCAAAAGGCTTAAAAACTATTATGACTCAAACATAACTTGATTTCAAAAACAACTTAAAAAACAAAAACTGACTCCAAAAACAAGACTTGACTCTAAAAGCAGGACAAAAAAAACCACACATTTTGACTAAAAAAAACACAACGACTTTAAAACTTGGCTTTGCCTCTAAAAACATGACTTGAATCCAAAGGCAAGACTTAAAAAAAACAAAACAAAAAAAACCACACAAAACAAACATATCTTGACTGAAAACCCCCCCCCCAAGACTTTAAAAATGGCTTGACTGCAAAAGACTCAAAATTTGACTCTAAAAGCAAGACAGAGAAGTTGGCAGCGCATGACAGAGAGTCGTCTTCAATTATGGCAAGTTTGCATATCAGCTTGTGAGTGTACGTCTATGTGTGAGTTTCTGAGATAGGATCACCATAAAATACAGACATGCTGTATATCTAATAGTTGAGTAAACACACAACTCTCTCTCAAGCGGGCCAACAGTTGCTTGTGGCAAACTGACTGTAGGAGTCGGCTCCCACATCTAATTCAATTCTTCTGCTTTCTAAAGCAATCAAGCCCACAGACAGCATCCTGAATGTCATATGGCAAGCCAAGCATGTTTTCTCTATAGCATAAGAACTAAAACGAGGCCTGTAATGCATAAACTGTACTGTATGTCCACTTGGTTGAGCTTGAGCTTAGTATATGAGATCTGAATATATTGATGAAGAAACTACACTTGAGCAGAACGAATGAAACTCTTAAAGCAAATTAGGCATCGACTCCTTAATCATGATTCAGCACACTCACACACTTTTCACAGCTAGTCTAGACTGTGTGTCTATAGCAAACACTGAGTCATAGAGCTGAACCACTGTCTGGTTTGACAGTCTTGGTATCTGAGCCTCTGTGTGAACCTCGGCTGGGTGTCTATCGGCCTTATAATGTTACCAAGGATGTGCGCAATATCTGGACAACGCTATCTATTAGCCTTCCCATCCATCTCAATGGGATTCAGCATTCGAAAATGGCAATGACAGAGGAGATCCTTTTGTCTTCACTCTTATTGACATTATCTAGAGCCCAAAACTGCCTTGGGGAGCTCATTCAGTGGAAGGATATTTTGGGAGGTCTGTTTGTGTTACTGGTCTAAAATTGACCTCTCACCACCTAGAGGCTGTATGAAGCCCCAAAACAAGAAAAGAAGACCATTTAATAAGCATACTTTTGCCAAGGCAACAAAATAACAGTTCTTTGCATCTCATAAAAAGCAGTTCAATGATGCAATACATAATTTACAATAAAAGGACTCTTAATTTAGACGCATTTGTGTGCAACACGCTCAAGTCGACAAAACCAGACACTGAGAATAATCATCTTTAAAACTCAAGAGATCTGCAGTGGAGAGTTCAATCTTTCAGTTCTGCAAGGAAAAAACGATTTAAAAAAAAGAAAGAAAAGCAGCATTCAAAGTAATAAAAAAAACCAACAAGTAAAAACACCTTGAAGAAAATGAGTTTCATTACGCTTTCATTTGCAGGTTATGTGCAAAAAGCCAATAAAAGACCTAGAATAAACATCTAATGCCTTAAAATAAGGCCTTGCCACATTCTCTGTAATCACATTTCCAGGAAATGACATCATTGGCCAGATTAAAATGTAATTCTAATTTAACTCCAACATAGAACTTCCACTTGTACTCACTACATTAAAGGAGTTTCATCCTTCACTGATGAAGTCAACTTTGTAATTTAGTTTTACATGATTTTGAGGAATTTTTCAGTATATTTTTCATGAAATGATCCCTTTTAACATAAATGGCCACATGCATGAATCTTGAGATCAGCAAGATCGGAATCCTCTGTGATAATTAACATCACTCGGTCAGGCCAAATGTGAGCATTAACAGATATAACCACATGACTCTGGCAGAAGTTGGCACAATAACACACCAAAATCATCTCACAAGCCACTCATTCACCTTGATGAGATAAAAAGTGAAAGTGTCCGCTGGAGGAAAATAACTGTATATATATATATATATATATATATATATATATATATATATATATATATATATATATATATATATATTAACTAAGGAGGGAAAAAAATCTAAAACAATTGGAATCATTTATATAAGTGCATAATACAAAGTTGACAATATCATTCTAGGTTGCAATCTGCTTAAGAACTGTTTTACAGAGGTCATAACAGTAGAAATCAAATTTTCCCTGATATTTGAATACTATGATCTATAGTGTACATTGAAATCCTACTGTGAAGATCATCTATTAGATCAATTAGATTTTTAAAAGGCAGAGCAAAAAACCTTTTGGGTAAAAAAAAAAGGGGGTTGAAAAATCTCATGACAAGCGGTAAAAAATAAAAAAAGTATAAATATTTATTATTAATGGCATTTGTTTTATAATATTGGGTTGACCAAAATGGGGGAAGAAACTAAATAAATTTCAAGGTTCACATTTAATTCAGTGGGATTGTTTTCTTGATGACCTATTAAACCGTTTACCGCAGTCAAATAGGAAAAGTAACATAAACCAGTCAACTAGAATCAAATCTTTGCATTTATCGAATTTTTAATCAAATTTTAATGGTGACCTCAAGTTTTGGTTGACATAGATGGAATGTGTTTTTTTTTTTATGTGGATTTTGCTAACAAAATTAGGAGCAACATTGAATCCCAAGCTGTTCATCGATGGGCCATTTCTTCCAGACTTTGCGTTCCTTGCATCCGTTTAGAATATCTTGCTGGATAACTGGCCAAATGAGTGTGATCTGAGTCATAAATCCAAGCAATGCTACATTCTTAAAGGCCACCTGCCTTTCACAGAGAGCGAGAAAAGCTCATCTAGCCTTGATGAATTCCTCCTCCTTGTCGTGTCATGCCTATAGTGGACCTCCTGGAGGTGAGATTGATTCAAGCGCTCTCAGAGAAAAAGACTCCTGCATTTACCTGGTCAAAGTAGCAATCAGTTCAAGTCAGCAATCAAAGTCCCCTTAAAATACTGAGAACACCATTTACTTACTGAATTAAAGTAACCGCATCTATAAATACACAATAACTCCACAACTACTCGACAAACAACAAATATGAAACCTAAGAAACTAAAACCAATAAGATGAAATACAAAAATGAGGGGGAGAAGTATTGACTGACTCTGTATTGATTGGAATAACAGTTCAAGCTCCTAAGGAAGCATTGTTATTGAAATTCACATTCAATCCAATTTCTAAATAGGGTGCGTCTCATTCAGCTACTAGTCAGTTAGTACACTGGCTGTGGAGTCTGCAATCTCTAGGGCAATGGTGAAAAATGATTTGTATGTTTCCTAAAAATAATTGTATCGTCATTGCGAGTGCAATTGTAGATGTAGAAAGACAAAGCCCACCTTTTTTTTCTCTCCATTGAAAGAAAAAAATGTTGCAAAATTGATATAGGAACTACTTTTTTAAAATCTGTTTTGCTTAAGGCGAGACACTACAGGCAAAAACTGTTTTTAATGCATCTGTCAATTTTGAGATTTTTTTCAGACTAGTGGAAAGAAAACATCCAAAATATACCTTTAACTGTATCTTTTAGAGCACTATATCTATTTGCATCTGTAGATTTCAATTACAGTATACTGTATATCTTTAAAGCCAGTTTTCTCAAAATTAGTTTTATTCTTATCTATATTCTGAAGGTTTTTTCACAGAGAGGTTTGTTTATATATAATTTTCCTGATTTTATACAACATTTTATGCCTACATTTTTTTTGAAAATGTATTTAGTTTTTGCTGTTGTCAGTATTTTCAGATTATAAAATCTCAGTGATGAAACGAGATATCCAAAATCCCCTCAGTAAAAACGATTTTTGTTTTAGAAATGTATGCAAATGAGTGCATATTTAATTAGATAACGCCTCATTTGCATTTGCACTTGTATTTCAATTTTTTTTGCAATTACTAATGTTATCAATAAACTGTTGAAGTATGGTGATATCTATTATTTACCCTATTTACCTTGCCTTAATAAAATACAGAAAGAGTGTCATTCTGGGTTCTCTTCAGCGCTGCGCAGCTGGCATATTTTCAGTGTCAAAACAAGTCACTACGCTAATGGTGAGCTGATGAGGTAAGAGGGATTTCATGCTCAAGATTTGAAGATAAAAAGCAAGTGTGTGATTCAGCGTACTAAACAGAGCAGTGACCTTAAAAAGATTAGAGATTGGCACATTGTTTCCATCTGAATAATGAATGACTGTGTAGGAAATGCTTTCAGGTAAAACATGCGGTTAAGTAACATAAAGAGACATTCAAGACACTATTTTAAAAACATGTAGGAACATTTTATATTAAAAAATATTCTATATTAGGTGTAACTGGCACTTGGACTTGCATCTGTTTCTGATAAAGCAACTCCCAACCACTAGAGGTAGCCCTTACCAGAAAACACTAGCTTGACTCTATTGTTTGGTTTCACCATTTCAATTTCAGAATAAAGAATGTTTATTCTTTATTCTTCTTATCTCACAGTTGAGTGTGAGATTAAATAAATAAACAAAATGAGAGCTTCAGAAATATATCTCACATAGCGAGGTATAAAGTCACATTTAAAGTTGCAATTATGATAAATAAAGCCACAACTGTGAGATTTAAAGTCACATTTTGAGAAATAAAGACGTCTATCTTCATGAAGTATTGAATTTGACCTTTATTATTCATTTATGGTATATTACTGGATATGATATTGGATTTTTCACTATCTCGACCTTGGATGACCCGGTTTGAGGATTGACCTTTGGATTTGCTAACCTTACCTTCCCGTACAGTCTAAAAGGTACAGTAAAAATGGCAATACTGTGGAAAAATTCTTTAACAGTATAAGCAGTTTTTTCAACAGTATTTGAATATATTGTAAAATGTAAAACTGTGATGCAAAGCAATATTTTCAGCATCATAACTCCAGTCTTCAGTGTCACATGATCCTTCAGAAATCATTCTGATATGCTCAGGAAACATTATTATTATCATTGTTGAAAACAGTTGTGCTGCTTAATATTTTTGTGGAACCTATTTCAGGATTCTTTGGTGAATAGAAACCGTATCATGTAGAGGCGTTGTGAACACCATACTCACTGTGGTCTGGAGGCTTCGGCTTGATCCGTCTGGAGCTTCTCTCCTCCCTCCACCTCCATGGTGCAGTACACAATTCGGTTAGGAGCAACGGATTTCAGCCCCTGTACCTCTATGATCACAATCTGAGCACAAGTCACGAGACCACACGATCAGGCTGAGCGACAATTCAACTTCATTTAGATTTAACTACTTTTAGGCAACTAACTGCTTAACTAAACCACTGATTGATCTATTATGAAAAAATGTAGTTTTGAAAATCCCTAGTGGAACCATTCTAATGTTTTGTAGCTGTGTAATGTGATACATGTAAGACTTGCAAAATAAAAACCGTCACAACCACCATGGTGATCTGTAAAGCTATGATTGATGGCATTTTTATCAATCTCTACCTCCAGACTAAATGACAGCACCACGTCGGATTTGGAGAGGGGCAAGTCGTTCTCGTCACCGATGTCCAGGAAGCTGTTCATGGGTGTGAGTTTGGGCTTGATTTTGGGCTTGAAGTCTTTGGCCACAGGCTGGCTCTCCAGGCTAGCCATCAGCAGGTTAACGGATGACCTGAGCTCCTCCACGTACATCATCTCCATGTCTTTGGAAATAAACTTTGGGAACTTCCTCTCCTATTGGACGCAGAATAAAACAGAATGAACACTGTTACTGTCAGGTACTCGTACAGTTGAGCCAATCTTACAATTAGTGCACAATATGCTAACTAACTGTTTGTTTATTTATTCATTCATTCACTCATGTAAAAATTTTTTAAAAACAACATTTACTATTTATTTATTTATTTTTATATTATTTAATCCTGACTTACTCCACAACTATTAATCTTTTTTGCTAAAATTTCATTTTTTTTATTACATTTAATTGTATTTCTTTTATTAGTTTACTTACTTTCACCGTATTGCTCTGAATGATTCACTTACTGAGTCCCCAAAAATAGCATAACTAATAATTCTATATAAAAAAAAAAAATATATATATATATATATATATATATATTTTTTTTTTAAATAACATTTATTATTTTATTCTTATTTATTCATTTATTCATTCGTTCCGTAATGGCTCTGAATGATTCACTGAGTCTGACTCAAAATGGCTAGTTTGAGACTTTTGCAAATGCTTCTGATGGACTCATCAAGAACCGAATCATAATCAGACATCATGGCTTTTCCTGTGTAAAGGAAACACTGATGTGCACTCTGTAATAAACTAACGCCACCTCACAAGATGATATCTACAGTAAATAAAATGCATAAGGATGCACAGCAATCTGTTGGTGTTTTCACTGTAAAGATAGAAGCAGGTAAAGGTTTCTTACTCTGGCTATTTTCTCGGCGAGCTGCAGTCGCCCGTCCAGCTCTCTGCGGATCTGTGCCGCCTGCTCGTCCACATTGTCCAGCTGCCCGGGGAACAGAAGACAAAGCTTATCTATTTGATACGGTTTACTAAACCCATAACCCACAGGTAGATCTGGATAGATCAAAGCTGACCGTGGTGAAAAGACAGGAAAGATGAGCTTAATAACTACCATGATTAGTCATGTAATCTCTTTTGAGCCTCATGAAGCTGCGGTGCGACTTGGACAGGCCATACCGAGGAAATATGAGATCATAAAAACATTTAACGTCTTTATCTGTTCACTGAGCGGCTCTGGCATGCCCTCAAATGAAACGTTTTTGGAGTGTGAAACGCACACACACACAAAGTGGCACACAAATACACCCACACAGCACTGCTGGCATGTTGTCAAGGCAGGGTTTCCTCTCCATGAGTGGGAAATCTCTGTGTATCATGCACACACACATAAACACACACACACACACAAACACACACACACACACAAACACACACACACACCACCCCCACCGTAGCACTGTTTCCACTTGATAAGCTCTTCTCCCTGCGGCGGCAGTAGGGTGGACTCCGCTCCCATTTCACGCTGCACTATTACTGCACCATACTAGTTCGCTCAGAAAGTTTTTTTTTTAATTAAGTAGCACTTGCAAGAGCTCATACTTGATGATTTGAACAAAGTATTAGGTAACTAGACCAGTGCAGTTTGCACTGCAGAGTAGTGTGGGTGTTTACTAGGGTCTTCTGGTGGTTATTAGGTGGTTAATAGGGTGTTATGGGTGGTTTATAGAGTGTGAGTGGTTACTAGGATGTTTCTGGAGGTTACTAGGTGGTTGCTAGGATGTTCTGGGTGGTTTATAGAGTATCAGTGGTTACTATGGTGTACTCTATAAACCACTGAGAAAGCCCTAGCGACCACCAAGTAACCACCCAGAACACACTAGCAACCACCTAAAGTCATGTGAAAAAGAAAGTACACCCTTTTGAATTCTATGGTTTTACATATCAGGACATAAGAAAATCTTCTAGTCTTTAGCATGTCTTAAAATTAGGTAAATACAACCTCAGATGAACAACAACACATGACATATTACACTGTGTCATTTAACAAAAACTAGGACAAAATATAAAAGTCATGTGTGAAAAACTAAATACACCCCATGATTTAATAGCTTGTAGAACCTGCTTTAGTAGCAATAACTTGAAGTAATAATTTTCTGTCTCTCAGATTATTGTGGAGGAATTTTAGCTAACTCTTCTTTACAACATTTCTTCAATTCATTGAGGTTTGTGGGCATTTATTTATACACAGCTATCTTAAGAACCCGCCGCAACATTTTCAATCAGGTTAGACTTTGACTGGGCCATTGCAACACCTTGATTATATTCTTTTTAAGTCATTTTCTGGTGTGTTTGGGATCATTGTTCTGTTGCATGACCCAATTTCAGCCAAGCCCTAGCTGTCAGACAGATGGCCTCACTTTTGACTCTAGAATACTTTGGTATGCCTGCACAGTTTTCCTGAAATGACTGCAAGGTGTCCCATACACGTGGCTGCAAAACAAGCCCAAATCATCACACCTCCACAACCGTGCTTGGCCGTTGGTACTGGAGGTGTTTGTGCTGATATTTTCACCTAACTTGGCGCTGTGCATTATGGCCAAACATCTCACTTTAGTCTCGTTTGTCCAAAGGACATTGTTCCAGAAGTCTTGTTGTTTGTTCAGATGCAACTTTGCAAACCTAAGCCGTGCTGCTGTGAACAGAAAAAGCTTTCTCCTGACAACCCTTCTAAACATGCCATACTTGTTCAGTCTTTTTCTAATTGTTGACATTAACTTTAACATTTAACATGTTAACTGAGGCCTGTAGAGATTGAGGTGTAGTTCTTGGGTTTTTTGCAGTTTCTCTGAGCATTGCACGGTCTGATTTTGGGGTGAATTTGCTGGGACGTCCACTCCTGGGAAGACTGGCAACTGTTTGGAATTTTTTCCACTTGTGAATAATCTTCCTCACGGTATAATGATGGACTTCAAATAGTTTGGAAATGGCCTTATAACCCTTCCTAGATCGAAGGGCTGCAACAATTGCTTTTTTAAGATCATTCTTAGACAGACATTTCTGATGTCTTTCCTCCTTGGCATTGTGATAACACACACGAGATAGCTCCAGACCAGCAAACTGCCAAAACTTTTAATTTTTTATTATGTCCTGATACGTAAAGATATTAAATTCAAAAGGCTGTACTTTCTTTTTCACATGACTGTATAAACCACCCACAACACTCTATAAACCAAACAGAAATCCTTAGCAACCATCTGTAGCAAAAACTAAGAATACAATAGCAACCACCCAGAACACCTTGGCAGGGTGCTTAGTAACCACCTAGTACCCACCACAACACCCTAGAAACCACATATTAACCACCCAGAACACTTTAGAAGATGCATTAGAACCAAAGTAACCACCTACACTCTATAAATCCCCCACAACACCTATAAACCACTCACAACACCCTAGCAACCACCTATAAATCACCCACAACAACCTATAAACCATCCAGAACACCATAGTAACCACATAGTAACCCCCCAGAACACCCTTGAAACCATTCACAATACCCAAGCAACCACCAAGTAACCATCCAATCACAATATAAAGTGCCCACAACAGCCTAGCAATCATCCAAAAAATCAACCAAGGATTTTCAATAGTCAAATGGCATTTACATTTTCTTCAGAAAAAATCCCATAAATGGAAAATGTACACTATGTACACAATATGTTTGAACTGTTCTGATTTCAATTGTTACATTAAAAACACTGATCTAAACCGCAGAAAAACATGCAAAGATCTGGTTTTATCAGGACATTGTTTGAGTGAAGCAGTGTGACGCTCTCTGTAATGAGGCCGGGTGATGTCTGCCATGCTTTGCTGAGCCGATCTACTGCTCCCATCACATCAACGTTCATTATCGACTCATTCTATTAACATATGCAAATCAACAAACGCCTCAAATTCTCACATAAGGAGTGTGTGGGAGAAAGCAGACCAGATGAAGGCCTCCTGTCAGCCCGGTGCTGGTCTGGTCACATGTGGGAGGCCTTAATGATGTAGTTAGCCACATCTAAGCAGATGGTAAGAAAGTGCACCTGAGAGCATCACAGGGATGAAAACCATATTTAAAATCCACTAATAATATACCTAATGACCCCACCAACAACAGGAGGTCAAGGTCAGGGTGGAATCAAATAATCATGTGATAATGGCAGCAGTTTTCTGGGAATTGCGAACAACATTTTCACTTTGATGGCTACAGCCGAAATAATACAGTAAATGCACACATCCTGTCATCATATCTGTCAGGTTTCAAGAATATAATTTATTTAGTGAGCAATATATGCGGAAGCGCATAATTAAAAGAACATTCTAAGGGGATTAGTGGATACTGGCCACTAATTAAGAATTAACGGTGCCATCTATTTCAGGCAGGTAATTAAGGCCTGTGTAAAATCACATAACCAACAACATTCATAGCTTATTTATAACTAATTAGTGACTAATAACTCTGGTGTTTGCTCTCAGCACACTATTTAGACTGTGAGCTACTGTATATGTCTGAATGCACACTGCAAAAATGTGACATGTAATTAAGATGAGGTTGGACCAGAGGATCAGGGCCAATCAGATTCTGCTTCAGCTTCACTTGGTGAATTACAAAAAGTTCCAATGAAATGACCCATTTGTTACATCCACAGAATACCACAAGACTCATTTAAAATCCAAATAATCTTGAAGATTCAATTCAATTCAAATGTATTATTCAAATTTACTATAAGACCTGCTAATGTAATTAATATTCCTAATGATTTGCTCTTAATTGATGTGCAGGAATATCACATTGAGCTACTATGAAATCAGAAATAATAATACAAATTTGTAAATAATAATACAAAGTTGTAAAATTAAAAAAAAAAAATGTAAAAGTACATTTTTTTGTAAATTTATGCATTAAATAATTAAAACATAATTATTAATAACAACAACAATAATAATAATAATACACATTATTATTGTTCATATTATTAACAACAACAAACATTATTTGTAATTTAATATTTGCAAATTTATGTTTCATTTACATCATTTTAATCAATTTAATTTTTAGATGCAATATGATCCATTAATTCATTAAAAACAGATCCTAAGAATGGATGGTTGGATGGATGGATGGAAGAAATTACAATATTTATAATTATTGTATTAGTAGTAGTAGTATAATTGAGTATATATAATTGTACTTTTATAGTGTTACCTTTTTTGTATAATTGTCATGTCCAAGTGCTGACAATTTGTTTTTCTTGTCTCAATACATCTATTATGATTGGCAGCTTGAAAGTTTGAAATGTCCCCAGCCGAGCAGATAATTCTGTCATGAATTGCTTCTTTTGACAGCCAGAATGACCACATCAGCCATTTCCCAGCACAATGACGCAAACAGTGGCTCAAGAAAGAATGATAAACTGCCAAAAGACGGACAGCGGCACGGACATCCCACTGAAATATACCAGCACAGCAGGTTTGTGTTCATAATGCATTAAAACGGCTTCGTTTCAGGAGAACGCATCACCTCCCCAGAGCCACACACACATATGCACACCAGATTCTTTTCTGTTGCCGTGTTACCAACTGGTTCACTTTTCTTTAGCTGCTCTATTTTGGTTAGTTTGGCAACAATTTCTATGACAACAAGCCTTAGGAGTGCCGTAATGAAAGATGTCACCAGCCTGGAGAGAAACATGCCGCTGTCACGCTCTAATCTTCCCCGAGCTTTCTTTACCCCCCTCATCTAAATTAGCAAACCAATTAAAAGGCAGCCGTCTCCAGTCACACAGATTTATTCTTGCAAGAAACTGAGAAAAAAGTATGGGTTGTCTTTCTGGCCACTTTATTTGAATATTCACAATACATTTATAATGGTTGTGCTGGATCAAAGACCAAAGAACTGTGTTTTTTACTTGGTTGTTAATACTAGCTTTCATTTTCTGTTTTAATAGCATCTCTTATTAAAGCTTCAGTAGCTAAAAGGACTGATCAACAACAATCAAGTTCTGTGAAAGTTTATTTCAATGAATCAATTCAAAACTCTGACTTCAATATACCAGTGACGTTAGCCGTAATAATAAAAAAAATGGAATACTGACATCATTTTAAAAGGTTAGTTCACTCAAAAATGAAATTTCTGTCATTAATTACTCGCACTCATGTTGTTCCAAACCCGTAAAACCTTCGTTCATCTTCATTTCTTTCTTTTTTTTTTTTTTCATTAAATGTAACTACTATTGGCCAGCTGTTTTTTTTACCAATACTTTATTGTGCTTTACAAATATAAAAATGTATACACAAGAGAAACAGATACACAAACATTGAGAATAATAATTAAAAAAAGAGCTATATAAATAATGTCGGAGATAGATGAGTTACAGGCAGAAAGTGTCTGTTGAAATAAAGACAATTAATTCGTATACTCTCCTATCCTATACCTTGAGATCACTTAAGTTTTAAGAATAGAAATAAGGCTGTCATGAGTTCGGTTCCAGTGCATATTAGTTGTAATCTTTGCTTTATTAATTAAGGCACTTGATCGCTCCAAATGAGCAATATCTATAAAATAGGACAACCATTGCAATTTTGATAAAGAATTAGGAAGAAACCAAGAACTAATGATAGTTTTCTTGGCAGCTGTTAACCCAGAGAAGAAAGTACATTTTTGATTTAAAGTTAAGGTTACAGAGGAGACATCTTTAAGAAGGAAAACACATGGCTCAGGATCATTGTCAGTTGCAAAAGTATAACCCAGAAGTTGAAGATCGGTGGACATTCCCAGAATAGATGGAAAAAGCTGCCAATTGCCCCAGTGCTACATTTGTCATAGAGTTTCACTCTAAAACGTTTCAGGGGTGTATAATAAAGGTCCTTCTCAAAAAAGTAGCATATTGCGATAAAGTTCATTATTTTCTAAAATGTAATGATAAAAATTAAACTTTCATATATTTTAGATTCATTGCACACCAACTGAAATATTTCAGGTCTTTTATTGTTTTAATACTGATGATTTTGGCATACAGCTCATGAAAACCCCAAATTCCTGTCTCAAAAAATTACCATATTATGAAAAGGTTCTCTAAACGAGCTATTAACCTAATCATCTGAATCAACTAATTAACTCTAAACACCTGCAAAAGATTCCTGAGGCTTTTAAAAACTCCCAGCCTGTTTCATTACTCAAAACCGCAATCATGGGTAAGACTGCCGACCTGACTGCTGTCCAAAAGGCCATCATTGACACCCTCAAGCAAGAGGGTAAGACACAGAAAGAAATTTCTGAACAAATAGGCTGTTCCCAGAGTGCTGTATCAAGGCACCTCAGTGGGAAGTCTGTGGGAAGGAAAAAGTGTGGCAAAAAACGCTGCACAACGAGAAGAGGGGACCGGACCCTGAGGAAGATTGTGGAGAAGGACCGATTCCAGACCTTGGGGGACCTGTGGAAGCAGTGGACTGAGTCTGGAGTAGAAACATCCAGAGCCACCGTGCACAGGTGTGTGCAGGAAATGGGCTACAGGTGCCGCATTCCCCAGGTCAAGCCCCTTTTGGACCAGAAACAGCGGCAGAAGCGCCTGACCTGGGCTACAGAGAAGCAGCACTGGACTGTTGCTCATTTTGGATGTCATTCGGAAATCAAGGTGCCAGAGTCTGGAGGAAGACTGGGGAGAAGGAAATGCCAAAATGCCTGAAGTCCAGTGTAAAGTACCCACAGTCAGTGATGGTCGGGGGTGCCATATCAGCTGCTGGTGTTGGTCCACTGTGTTTTATCAAGGGCAGGGTCAATGCAGCTAGCTATCAGGAGATTTTGGAGCACTTCATGCTTCCACCTG
This sequence comes from Meda fulgida, assembly GCA_030578275.1. Taxonomy (NCBI): domain Eukaryota; kingdom Metazoa; phylum Chordata; class Actinopteri; order Cypriniformes; family Leuciscidae; genus Meda; species Meda fulgida. The sequence continues at coordinate 14,114,585 of CM060640.1, read as the reverse complement.
CTGAAAAGCTTTATGGAGATGACGATTTCATTTTTCAGCACGACCTGGCACCTGCTCACAGTGCCAAAACCACTGGTAAATGGTTTACTGACCATGGTATTACTGTGCTCAATTGGCCTGCCAACTCTCCTGACCTGAACCTCATTGAGAATCTGTGGGATATTGTGAAGAGAAAGTTGAGAGACGCAAGACCCAACACTCTGGATGAGCTTAAGGCCGCTATCGAAGCATCCTGGGCCTCCATAACACCTCAGCAGTGCCAGAGGCTGATTGCCTCCATGCCACGCCGCATTGAAGCAGTAATTTCTGCAAAAGGATTCCCGACCAAGTATTGAGTGCATAACTGAACATAATTAGTTGAAGGTTGACTGTATTAAAAACACTTCTTTTATTGGTCGGATGAAATATGCTAATTTTTTAGATAGGAATTTTGGGTTTTCATGACCTGTATGACAAAATCATCAGTATTAAAACAATAAAAGACATGAAATATTTCAGTTAGTGTGCAATGAATCTAAAATATATGAAGGTTTAATTTTTATCATTACATTATGGAAAATAATGAACTTTATCACAATATGCTAATTTTTTGAGAAGGACCTGTATATTCTGTGGATTACATTGTAGTTTATCAGCTGGTGGGCAGGGTTTTTAGATGAGACCGAAACATTTTGCCATATTGTTTCCGAATCAAAACTGTGATCCTGCGCTCCAAGCTCTCTCTCCCAAATGCGGGTAATACCAAAAGTCCCACATTTCTCCATGACAAGACTCCCATAAATAATAGAGACCTTGGCTGTTTTCCCCTTCATGGATTCAAACCAATGAGCCATGTCTGTCCCAAGCAGGTTAAAGTGGGATTTGGCAGGTGGGGGAACCCTCAAATTTTGTGTAGGTGCAACAGGGAAAAATGACCCACCGTGGGACAACATATTGAGTATCGTGGTATAGCAATACTTTTTGGGTCAAGAGTGTCGCTGTGGCACCAAGTATCACTTATTTACTTAATATTTTAATGGTTCTATTTTGGCCCATCCATGATATGATGACGATACTATGTTGAAATTGCTTAACACTGGGACAAAATTTTATCCCTGGCACTGAAGCCACGCCAGCCCACATTATCATCCACAGCCTCACCCACAGACATGTGCATTAAAATGTGAGGTATTTAGGGGGGTTCAGGGGCATGCTCCCCCGAGAAAATTTTGATTTCTCTGACCTACATATGTGCAATTTAAGACTTTTGAAGGCTAAAAATGGATAATAAATAGATTTAAAACCATGTCAGTGGGCATTAGATTATTTTGTCAATACCTGCGCTCTCCTCATCTACATCTTTCTTTTTCTCTCATCCTGCCCTATTTCTTCCCCTCCTAAAGCTGAACTTTGACTGATAGTCTTTTCATTTTCGTCTGTGTCAGTGACTAAAGTAAACATAGGCTTAACTGATATTTATATGTTTTATGAATCATTTTCTTAAACAAGTTAATTTACTCAAGGCTACCAGGTCAGTATTGCCAAATAGGAACCTTCTACAAGCTTTGGAATTTGAAAAGAAATTTTAAATAATACAAATTATAGGCTATGTTTAAGGCAGTTGGTGGATTTGGCAGACATTCCCTCATCATGTGTTGTGCAAACGCGTCAAAGCATTCTCAGGTATAAATATGCAGCATTAATTCACGTAGGTGATTTTGAACGAATATTTAATGTCGATATACAATGGTTACATAATGTTGAAACCAATCCTGCTATTGATATCTTTGTAAGACCGTATAGAACAGTGGCTAGGTAAAACAAATGTCAGGCGAAATATTGAACCTAAAACTAACTTTACCGCGCTCAACCACCGTGAGTGCATTTCACGCATTTGTAATCGCTCGCGTTCAGTGGGGAGAAAGGGAGGTTGGTCGGTCGATCGGCCCATATCGGGACCAGCGAGATTCGTTGAGATTAATGAATCTATTTATTTATTAATTTATCTGAGGTGCCGGAACACAGTTCTGGGCCGTTCCGGCCCACTTTAACCCCTGGTCCCAAGGAACTCCATAAGACTTAAGTGAAGATCTCAGCTGTAAATACAAGAACCATGAGAATCCAGGCAGATTATAACAAGACTGCAGATCCCAGTATGTCCTTAACTCTGTGTCCTCATAAATATTCTCCAACGTGTTAATGCCTCTATCTGACCACAACTAACACGTGCATGGTTTCATGTCTCACAATGGGTAATAATTGTAGATAGGAGACTTTTGATTTTGATGAATAATTCAAATTTTTCCACCAGGCTACATGTAGATATTATTGAATTATAGAATTAGGCCAAATCCTTTAGAGGCCTTTTTTAAGTTTGATTCCTGAAAATAGCACATCCTTTTGCAATCCATGAGGAGCAATTAATGATTCTTCAATTAATTTCCACTGTGGAATCAGGGATGGCTGTACATCTAACCAATAGTTTAAATATTTTAACTGAAAAGACCAATAGTACAGACTTAGGATGTTTCAGTGTATCCAATTTGATGCAGGGTTTTTTTTTTTTTATTCCAAATTATTGTAGAAGTCATCATCTGGAGGACTGCCCAGCTCTTTTTACAAACTTGGAAAAGAAAGTATGCGCAACTTTATCTGCATACGTTCAGTATACTTGTGTAAGGCAATATGCACCACATAGCAAATCTCAACTGCTTGATTGCTTGTATTATAGCAAAATGTAAACTATATTATCTATCTATAACTATATATTATCGCCCATCTGTGAAATCCAACTAGACATTAAGATATCATAAACTTTAACATCATGATTTTCTGTAAAGCTTTGTGTATTGTGTAAAGTGCTATATAAATACATTTGACTGTTCGTCAGTGAAATCTGTTCATAAATCAGTTCAAATTGTAATGAATCGATTCAAAGATTATTTTGCATCATCACTTAAAAATGTTACTTTATAACTAAATGTTTAGCATTAAATGAATAGGTCACTTAAAAAGGAAAATTCTGTCAGCATTTACTCACTGTCAAGTTGTTTGTTTCAAACCTGTATGAATTTCTTTCTTCTGCTGAACACAAAAGATGTGAAATGTCGGTAACCAAACAGTTGATGGACCCCATTGACTTCCATAGTATTTTATTTTATTTTAGTACTATGGAAATCAATGGGGTCCATCAACTGTCTGGTTACCAACATTCTTCAAAATATCTTATGTGTTTTGAAAGAACTTGAAAGTGAGTAAATACTGACAGAATTAAATTTAAGTGAACTATTCCTTTAAGCCAGAAAGTGTCTGCAGTGGGATGTCAGTGGGACGCGCCGCCTCTGTTTTTGATGGTCCGCCATGACATGGTCCCTGTCAGACAGATATGAATATCGCTGTGGTAATTCATTACTCTTCCCGGTGTCTCAGCTGCGGGGCGCGTCCTCCGGCCCCGTCGCGGCGAGCTAACGAGAGATGATAAGGCCAGGCTGAATGTGTTCATTAGAAAGATGATGACAGGTGCTGAGAAGAGAACGGGGGGCTGAGCTACAGCGACGGGCTTCTCTGATCAGAAGGGCACAGCTGGATTTCTCAATGTGTCCACCTGAGACACGACCCGCCTGCCTGTCTGCCCAACCTGATGTTCCACACGTCACAGGGTGCTTGATTTATTGATCAGCTGACTGATTTAATGTGGTCATCTATGGTTGACCATGAGATGATGTGATTTATAAGATTAGTTTCCCATGATTTCCTGTCCATTTCTGTCTTCCAATCAGATGTGTTACAGAATATTACATGTTAAAATTCACCCCAAAGCAAGTAAGCATTCCAGATAAATTAAAGTAGTGGTGAAAGCAAACAGTAGTTGCGAAGTAGTGACAGATCTTTTCTTCCGATTTGTGACATAAATGTAGGGTGGGGACTTGGAACAGTTGTTGATTGGATTTTGATATGTGGGCATTGCATTCAAAAATAAATGCAAGCTTGCAGTCAGTAGTAAGAAAATTATTGGAGAAGTTCGTCATACGTCACCAGAGAGAAGTCTGTCGTTTTTACTGGAAGATTTGGATTTAAATATAACAAAAACTTTTCAAACTAAACATAAATGAACGAATCGTTCACGTTTAAAAATAGATTTTCATTTAATTTCGTGCCAAATGTAAACGTGAAGCTCTGGATATTCTGGATAAAGAACTTTAATGACGGGAAAGCAAATAAGAAATGTTTATTATTTAAGCTGTAAAGTGTTGCGTTACTAGTTTGAAAAAGTAACTCAGATATTACTTTACTCGTTACTTTAAAAAAAGTAATTGATTATGTAACTCAAGTTACTGTGTGTTGAGTTTTCTATATGTAAACAGTGATTTATGGATAGTCACATCATGTCACATCCCTTCATGATTCCATTCTTTGGTTTTGAGTTTTTCCGTATAAAATTTTGGGTTTGTTTCAGAATCAGGTTTGCAATTTATAAATGTTTTCACATCAATTTCACTCAAATGTACGCATTCACAGCATTCCCAGTTTACTACTGCTGTATTTAAACTTGTACCAGTCAAGCATTATTATTTTTTTGCATCTAAATGCACATCAAAAAATATTATTTTTTGTCCTTTGTTCTTTACTTCTCATTACCTTCCATTAGTCCCTGTCTGTATCTACAGTATCCAGTCAATCTCACTTTATCAGTTTACTTTGTGTTATTGATCTTTGTTTCATCCACCTTTACATTAACTCGAACACATCACTCTTTCCCCTCAGTCTTTCACTTCTCTGCACTCATCTGCCGCTGTCTCCTTGTCCTGTTATATCTTCCTCTTACTTTTTGGGACACCCTCCACTTACTGACATTTCAATTGTCATGCTTCCAGTCTCTTTTGGTTTCCTTCTTTCTCTTCCCTCGCCATTCACTCCGTAAAATAATCTGACACCGAGGGTGGAACAGCTATCAAATAAAAACACTTAAACGTTTAAAGCAAGACAGATCGAGCAGGAAAATCAAAATGAACAATGCACTATGTGTTAAATACATGTTTGGCAGTGAAAATGATATATATGATTTATCCAGGGAATGTAGCTTTAAGTGCAGGTAAATCATCGTAATTGACAACATAAAATGCTGCTATATAGGTAGTTGAAATATGAAATAAGTTTGAAAAGTTGACTTGTCACATGGTTTAATATTGCTATACTTCATCTAATACAGCATGTTGCCATTTTTCTATAAAAATGTAAAATATAAGAATAAAAACGCCATTTTAATTGAGACTATATGTACATTTCTTACACAATAGAACCATTTGAAATGATCTAGTGAAGACAAAAAGGATGACAAAAAATATGACCTATTAAACTTTTTTATATATATATCTTTTTTATTATACATATATAATTTTATTATACATATATATCTTTATGATGATTGTTTTTATTTTAAATGGTAATGTTATGCATAACTTTACCAATATTCAGCCTTATTTCAGTTTCAGTTTGCCTTTATTGTCATTGTAACCTGTACAACGAAATTACAAGTACCAACCAGTTGGTGCATCAATACAAATCAATAATAATAAACATCAAAAACAGAATAATAAATGACAATAAAAACCTCCCCATCTTATTGGAGATAAACACAGACACTACCATCCATACTGTCATAGTTATTGCACAAATTAACTAGATACTATTTATGGAGGGTTTTTTTATGGCATTAAGGGTGGTTATAGCTGCTGGATAAAAACTGTTTTTAAGTCTGTTTGTTCTTGATTTGATTGTCCTGTATCGTCTGCCTGATGGCAACAATTCAAACAAGGAGTGACCGGGATGGAAAGTGTCTTTAATAATGCTCTGAGCTTTTTTGACACAGCGAGCACTGTGAAGGTCAACCATTGTAGGGAGGGGACAACCGATTATCTTCTGGGCCGTGTTAATGACCCGTTGGAGAGCCTTTTTCTCGGCTGCTGTGCAGCTACTAAACCACACACATAGGCAGTGAGTTAAGATAGATTCTATAGTGCACTTGTGGAAGGATACCTCTGAGTGATGTCGTTTCTCCTGAGGACCCTCAGGAAGTGCAAACGTTGTTGGGCCTTTTTAGCACCTTCACACTGTTTACATTCCATGTCAGACCCTCCTCAATGTGCACACCCAGAAAACAGAAGTCCGACACCTGCTCCACCCGATCCCTGTTAATGATGAGTGGTGTGATGTCAGTCTTTTCCCTCCTGTAATCAATCACCAACTCCTTGGTCTTTACAGTATTAAGGAGAAGGTTATTCTCCCTACACCACACCAACAGATGTTTAACCTCCTCTCTGTAAGCTGATTCGTCTGCTCCAGTGATGAGCCCCACAACTGTAGTGTCGTCCGCAAACTTCACTATGATGTTATTGTGGTGGGTGGAGGTGCAGTCGTGCGTGTAGAGAGTGTACAGCAAGGGGCTCAATACACAACCTTGTGGGGAGCCAGTGCTGAGACTGAGGGCCGTCGATGTATAATGGCCAACTCTTACCCTCTGGGTGCGACAGGTAAGAAAGTGTAATGAAACAGCAGACACTAGGGGATCCATTTGCAGCATTAATAGAGTAGTCAAACAGGAAGGGATCAACAACAGCAAACAGGGCAATGGAGACAAGGCAGAGATAAACCAGATAACAAGCAATGGTCGGGGCAGGCGGCGAGAAGCAAGGTCCAGTAACAATCCAAGTCGAGGTAGGCAGAGAACGATCAGAAACGGAGTACACAGTCCAAGGTCAAGGCAATAAATAATCCACAGTAATAAACGCTCAGAATGACAGCAAGGAAAGTCAAGACTTCGCACTGGTGTGGTGCGTGGAAGTGGTTTATATGTGTGTGTGTGAATGAGATGCAGGTGTGTGTAATCAGCGCCGTGCAGGTGTATGGTGTTTGGTGTAATCAGTCCAGGGAGGTGCATGATGGGAAATGTAGTCCGTGTTAACCCAGGGAGTGAGCGGCTAATCGTGACAGAGCCCTCCCTTTAAGAGCGGCTTCCAGACGCAAAAAAAACAACAACAAAAAAAACACAAAAGTTCAGGAGGGTGGTGAATCGGAGGTGGTCTTGGGGGAGGGATGGAGGGCCAGGTCAGTGCAGGGGAAAAGGACCAGGGCATGCAATGGTCCCATCGTGGAGCATGGGCGGACCTGGGTCGTGGAGCGTGGGCGGAGCCGGCTGTGCAGGCGACCAGGGTGGAGCAGGTGGTTCAGGGGTCCCGGGTGGACCAGGTGGTTCAGGTGGCCCAGGCAGTTCAGGTGGCCATGGTGGACCAGGCAGTTCAGGTGGCCATGGTGGACCAGGCAGTTCAGGAGACCATGGCGGCGCGGCCTCCATGGTCCCATAGCGGGACCTACTGCCCCCCCCAAAAAAAATTCTTGGGGCCAGCTACGGGTACATAGGCTGGAGCAGGCAGTGCCGGCGGCTCAGGAACAGACAGCGGCTCAGGCAGCGCAGGTGGCTCGGGAACAGACAGCGGCTCAGGAACAGACAGCTGCTCAGGCAGAGGAACAGGAACAGACACCGGTTCAGTAACAGGAACAGACTCTGTGACGGCAGCCATCTTGTCCGTAGACACTGGCTCGGAGGCGGCCATCTTGCCCGTAGACACTGGCTCGGAGGCGGCCACCTTGCCCGTAGACACTGGCTCGGAGGCGGCCACCTTGCCCGTAGACACTGGCTCGGAGGCGGCCACCTTGCCCGTAGACACTGGCTCGGAGGCGGCCACCTTGCCCGTAGACACTGGCTCGGAGGCGGCCACCTTGCCCGTAGACACTGGCTCGGAGGCGGCCACCTTGCCCGTAGACACTGGCTCGGAGGCGGCCACCTTGCCCGTAGACACTGGCTCGGAGGCGGCCACCTTGCCCGTAGACACTGGCTCGGAGGCGGCCACCTTGCCCGTAGACACTGGCTCGGAGGCGGCCACCTTGCCCGTAGACACTGGCTCGGAGGCGGCCACCTTGCCCGTAGACACTGGCTCGGAGGCGGCCACCTTGCCCGTAGACACTGGCTCGGAGGCGGCCACCTTGCCCGTAGACACTGGCTCGGAGGCGGCCACCTTGCCCGTAGACACTGGCTCGGAGGCGGCCACCTTGCCCGTAGACACTGGCTCGGAGGCGGCCACCTTGCCCGTAGACACTGGCTCGGAGGCGGCCACCTTGCCCGTAGACACTGGCTCGGAGGCGGCCACCTTGCAGACGTGACGCGGACAGTCTCTGGCTGTGCAGACGTGACGCGGACAGTCTCTGGCTGTGCAGACGTGACGCGGACAGTCTCTGGCTGTGCAGACGTGACGCGGACAGTCTCTGGCTGTGCAGACGTGACGCGGACAGTCTCTGGCTGTGCAGACGTGACGCGGACAGTCTCTGGCTGTGCAGACGTGACGCGGACAGTCTCTGGCTGTGCAGACGTGACGCGGACAGTCTCTGGCTGTGCAGACGTGACGCGGACAGTCTCTGGCTGTGCAGACGTGACGCGGACAGTCTCTGGCTGTGCAGACGTGACGCGGACAGTCTCTGGCTGTGCAGACGTGACGCGGACAGTCTCTGGCTGTGCAGACGTGACGTGGACAGTCTCTGGATCGGCTGACGTGACGTGAACAGTCTCTGGATTGACCGGAGGCTCAGGAAGGGCCTCCAGGCATTGCAGGATGCAGGAAGTCCTCTTCCTCCTCCTCCGTCTCCGAGAGGGTGCTGGGCTGGACGGGGCCAGCGGTGAGGGCTCTGGGCTGGACGGCGCCAGAGGTGAGGGCTCTGGGCTGGACGGCGCCAGAGGTGAGGGCTCTGGGCTGGACGGCGCCAGAGGTGAGGGCTTTGGAATGGACGGGAACAGCGGCGAAGGAAACTCTTTGCTGGACGGGACCAGCGGCGAAGGAAACTCTGGGCTGGACGGGACCAGCGGCGAAGGAAGCTCTGGGCTGGACGGGACCAGCGGCGAAGGAAGCTCTGGGCTGGACGGGACCAGCGGCGAAGGAAGCTCTGGGCTGGACGGGACCAGCGGCGAAGGAAGCTCTGGGCTGGACGGGACCAGCGGCGAAGGAAACTCTGGGCTGGACGGGACCAGCGGCGAAGGAAACTCTGGGCTGGACGGGACCAGCGGCGAAGGAAGCTCTGGGCTGGACGGGACCAGCGGCGAAGGAAGCTCTGGGCTGGACGGGACCAGCGGCGAAGGAAGCTCTGGGCTGGACGGAATCAGCGGGGAAGAGGGCTCCGGCTCTGGCTCGGCAGGCGCGACGTGAAGCTCTGGCTCGGCAGGCGCGACGTGAAGCTCTGGCTCGGCAGGCGCGACGTGAAGCTCTGGCTCGGCAGGCGCGACGTGAAGCTCTGGCTCGGCAGGCGCGACGTGAAGCTCTGGCTCGGCAGGCGCGACGTGAAGCTCTGGCTCGGCAGGCGCGACGTGAAGCTCTGGCTCGGCAGGCGCGACGTGAAGCTCTGGCTGGACGTGGCTGACGTGAAGCTCTGGCTGGACGTGGCTGACGTGAAGCTCTGGCTGGACGTGGCTGACGTGAAGCTCTGGCTGGACGTGGCTGACGTGAAGCTCTGGCTGGACGTGGCTGACGTGAAGCTCTGGCTGGACGTGGCTGACGTGAAGCTCTGGCTGGACGTGGCTGACGTGAAGCTCTGGCTGGACGTGGCTGACGTGAAGCTCTGGCTGGACGTGGCTGACGTGAAGCTCTGGCTGGACGTGGCTGACGTGAAGCTCTGGCTGGACGTGGCTGACGTGAAGCTCTGGCTGGACGTGGCTGACGTGAAGCTCTGGCTGGACGTGGCTGACGTGAAGCTCTGGCTGGACGTGGCTGACGTGAAGCTCTGGCTGGACGTGGCTGACGTGAAGCTCTGGCTGGACGTGGCTGACGTGAAGCTCTGGCTGGACGTGGCTGACGTGAAGCTCTGGCTGGACATGGCTGACGTGAAGCTCTGGCTGGACGTGGCTGACGTGAAGCTCTGGCTGGACGTGGCTGACGTGAAGCTCTGGCGGGACGTGGCTGACGTGAAGCTCTGGCTGGACGTGGCTGACGTGAAGCTCTGGCTGGACGTGGCTGACGTGAAGCTCTGGCTGGACGTGGCTGACGTGAAGCTCTGGCTGGACGTGGCGACGTGAAGCTCTGGCTGGACGGGCTCGGCAGAACGAGATTGTGGCAGGACGGTGATCCTTGCAGACCGTGCGGACCTTAGCGGGGAATATGCCAAGCTGGACATCAGCCCTGAACGCCCATAGACCGATCCGTTGGCAGACCCGCTGACTGGCGTGACGCGAGGATTCTCAGGTTCAGTAGAGAAGACGTGAAGGAACTCGGTCTCGGCAGGAGGGGATACCGAGGGTTCACGGAGCTCCTTCTCTACCACGCCCACAGTAAATGATGAGTCACTCAACAAAGGGGCCAGGTTAATATAGTGCTCTAAAGTCCAGTGAGGATCATGCAAGGGCATGAATGAACTGAGCGGTTCAGATAGTTCTCCCCGAAAAAATATCATAGGACATACTGTGTGCATTGAGGTGAGATGTGCCAGTTCAATAAACTCCTTGACATACTTCTCAATCGTCCGATTCCCCTGACGGAGACGCATGATTTAAATACCTGTATCCCTGGTTGGCATCGCTGCTGGATCTTGGTGTGGTGAAGTCTTCTGTAATGAAGCAGCAGACACTAGGGGATCCATTTGCAGCATTTATAGAGTAGTCAAACAGGCAGGGATCAACAACAGCAAACAGGGCAATGGAGACAGGGCAGAGATAAACCAGATAACAAGCAATGGTCGGGGCAGGCGGCGAGAAGCAAGGTCCAGTAACAATCCAAGTCGAGGTAGGTAGAGAACGATCAGAAACGGGGTACACAGTCCAAGGTCAAGGCAATACATAATCCACAGTAATAAACGCTCAGAATGACAGCCAGGAAAGTCAAGACTTCGCACGGGTGTGATGCGTGGAAGTGGTTTATATGTGTGTGTGTGAATGAGATGCAGGTGTGTGTAATCAGCGCCGTGCAGGTGTATGGTGTTTGGTGTAATCAGTCCAGGGAGGTGCATGATGGAAAATGTAGTCCGTGATAACCCAGGGAGTGAGTGGCTAATCGTGACAGAAAGCTTTTAATCCACATACAGGTGGGGTATGGGATGCCTAGATCCATCAGTTTTTGAGGCAGGATGGTGTTAAACGCAGAGCTATAGTCCACAAAGAGCATCCGTACGTAGCTCCCCTGCTGCTCTAGATGGGACCATGCAGCATGCAGGGCTGTAGCGACGGCGTCCTCTGTGGATCTATTAGTTCTGTATGCAAACTGGTGTGGGTCCAGGCTTTTTGGCAGGCATGATGTAATGTGACCCCGGATAAAAAAGATAAAACATCATCCCACTTTAAATGGACCCACATGCAAGTAAGTGTAAAGGTACAAAATGTTACAAAAGTTAATGTGCAGGAGAGTGTAAGATAATAATCGATGAAGAAAATGGCAGAGGATGGAAAGATCCAAGAATAGCTCTCACTGACTCCCCTCCTCCTTTTTTCCCCATATCCTCTCATTTCTCCTTCCTTTTTTATATTTAACACCCAATCCACATGCCATCCACATCTCATTTCAAGACTCCTCTAGTTTAAAAATCCAGGTGGGTCAGGATGGTCGACAAGTCGATTAGTGAGACTGACTATTGAGTTAATCTAGATTTTTATTTCTTTTTATGCAGCAGTGCTTTTAAAGCAATGGCTTTCTCTGAGAGGGTCTTCCCTTTGAAGCGCATCAAAACAGATTTGGTAACATTAGAGTGGTGCAGGGATATAAAACCCAAAAGACTAAATTCCCTTGATTTTTCCTATGGGTTTTTACATTTATGAGTGAAATGGTCAGTACGATACTTTGCATTTTGAAGATGACAGAGCTCCTTTAAGATTGATAAATTAAATCTGAAAATACGCTGTTCTGCATATCTCTAAATCGGCCCCAGTCATTATCTTTCACTCTGTTTGCTTTGCTCTACAGCAATTTTCTACAACACCACTCATAAATGTACACTTCTTTGCCCTTTAAACACATGTGCATGAGTGATTTATCGAATGCTGAGCCACCAACCAATGCCGAATCTAACATCATGCAAGCAAACGAACTTTTAAATGTCAACTGACACGGATCCATAAAATGCACACAGGTGCGTAAATTCTTAAGCGCTGAGAGAGATTAGCACCAGTAGTTCAAGCTTGATTTGATAGGAACCAAGCTGCAATTTCACCTCATTAGTCCAAATATATACAGTACGAAAAGAGGATTCAGAAAACGTACATGAGATCTGTGTGCAAGCGTTCAGAAAACTACGTGCTGTCTTCTGGATCGTAGATGTGCAGTTTAAAAGCAATGCTGGGCTTAATGGGAACAGATCCCTGCATGAAACAAATGAACACAGAGTCACACCATTTGAACCAAAAGAGAAAAATATCCCACTTTTCCTTTTTTGCTTTTTTTTATTTTTAGAAACCTAAATGTTAGATCATTTTAATTCAAAGAAATATTCCAGGTTCAAAACAAGTTAAGCCTCTCAAAAGCATTTGTGACATGCTGTTGATCACTACATTAAATAATTGTGATTCTTCCCTCAGTTTGTAAAAGAAAGCAAAATTGTGTTTACAATAATGCATTTACGATGGAAGTTTATCCAGCAAGACACTGCACTTGAATTCATGTTAAAACACACTGTTTTGATATTATTGCCACAATACTTCAACATTACATGTGTTAAAAATGAGGCTAGCATGACAAAATTGCTTACTAACCTTGTCTGTCCAATTAAATCGCATAACCAATGGAGTTCATCCACCTACAACAGAACGACCAAGACAGTTTCACAGCTTATTACAACTTTAAACCTTTCAGAACACTAGCCAAATAGACTTCCATTTTAAGTGTTACCGTAAATGCGATTTTTGCTTGTTTTTTTACAAATGAAGGGATGAAATTATTTGCATCATCACTTGTATTGAACCCAGAACAGTATCTTAAGATATAGAAGAATAGCTAGTTAAACAGCAAATAAATAAATAAAAAATAAATTAAATAAAAATACATTTAAATAAAAAATTATTGTAAATAACAAACACACAATCAAACAAACTCGAAGATATTGACTCGAGAAAATATTAAGCATAATGGGAAGTCCCCTGCTTCCCCCTACCCAACCATAAGATCTCAGTTAGAAGCCAAATGTGCCAATTAATGTTGGGTTTAACCAGCCTAATTGCACTGATCTGCTAACTGCAATTGCGATGAAAAGAGACGTCCGTGAAGACCACCCACCACATCTCTTTTACTCCTCCTGTCCCCTGGGGAAAGGCTAGTGAAAGATAACAGGAGGACAAGCCAGTTGGACCATTCCCGATCAACCCCTGACCTTTCTGAGATGTTTTCAAAGAAGCTGATGATGGGCTAAAGCCACCTGTGCTCAGGTGATTAAGGTAAAGGGCAAAGGATTAAAGGCACTAAACTGCTTACTGGGATTATAGGAAAAACTATCAACACAACATGTAATTGTAAAAAATCATTAAATTCCAAAAGAAAATGTATATCTAATAACATTATTTTTTTTAATTCCAAGTACTGTATTTTCTGGAACATAATTCAAGTTTTTTATTATCTGAAACGAGCTGTGACATTCCATTCATTTGCGCCTAATGAGAGAGATGTGTCTAAGTTTATTAGTCTAATGCATTTCCCACATGCCGATAGTTTCAGTTTCATTTTAAATAAATTTGTATAAGCTTGCCATTTGTAATAAATGTTGTTTATAAAGAATGACACTAAAATGTGCGTTTATACATACAGTGCATCCAGAAAGTATTCACAGAGCTTCACTTTTTCCGCATTTTGTTAAAGCGTTATTCCAAAATGGATTAAATTCATTATTTTCATTATAGGCAGGCTGTCATGTGCCTTTTACTGAGGAGTGGCTTCCGTCTGGGAAACATCAAGGATGATCCGTGGAAACAGGATGCACCTGAGCTCAATTTTGAGTGTCATGGCAAAGGCTATGAATACTTATGTACATGTGACTTTTTTGTTTTTTATTTTAATACATTTGCAAAGATTTCAAACAAACTTCTCTCACGTTGTCATTATGGGGTATTGTTTCTAGAATTTTGAGGAACATAATGAATTTAAACCATTTTGGAATAACGCTGTAACATAACAAAATGTGGAAAAAGTGAAGCGCTGTGAATACTTTCCGGATGCACTGTATATTTTTAATTCCTGTTCTGAATTCTGTTCAATTTAAGGATCTGTTGTGGAGAGAAGGGAACTAAAATACTTTATACTGTTTTATTTACTGGTATTTTACATTATTTCTGAATGTAATGATAAAATGTGACTGATACACTGATACGCATTTTTTTTCCTCTCAACAATGCAATCTTGACCAGGTGTGACTTCGCATAGTCAGGTCCGAAAAATAAGGTACTGTAGTTCTGCGGAATTCCACAGATTTTCATAAAATCAGCATAGAAAAATGTGACCACAGTGTAAATGCAATGTCTACACAATCTTTTCTTCAATATTAAGGATATCTTGCACCTTAACTCAATGTATGATATGAAATTCACTTCCATTTTTGGGGAAAAAATTGATTATACACCAAAAGCAAAAAAAGACAAACGTTTTGGTACCAGCAGACCTTTTCCGATTGCAAGGCAAACACTGAAGAAAGTCTGCTGGGACAAAAATACTTTGTCCAAAAAATCTGCTAAAGGAATCTGTGACCCAACAATTTATTTCTGTCCTTTGAAAAATCCCCTTTGAGGACATTCAGGGAAATTGGGCAATTTTTCTAACATTATACTGAACATGACACATCAGAGAACAATGAAAAATATATGTTTCCCTGCTTTGAAAACTAACAGATTTTTTCCCTAAGATATTTATTTATAAGAAGGATTGTGAAAAAACAAACACAACTTGATGACAATGATAATTATTGAATTGTGGTGTCAGCCATTTTTAAAAGCCACAGAAATGAAACTGTCATGGCCAAACTCCCAGACTTTTGATATCTTCTCACTCTGACATATTTGGTCTAAGAGAAAGTCCAAACCTGCAAGATTTTGGGGGAAAATATTTAATTATGATTTTTCTGATAAAAAAAAAAAAAGGAAATCCAAACGTTCACCTTTCATCCATCAACCTCAAATAGGGTTTATCACTTGAAACATGTACTGTAAGTAGCTTTATATGGCCGCTCGCACTAACCTTAACCTAGATAAATCTGCGCTATTATTAGCCGCATATCCAAGTGTTGGTCGGAGGAGTGTGGAAGCTAAATTTTTTCCTGACAAAAGCGGAAACAACTTAAAATACTCCATTTTTGTTCATACAGATAAGAGTAATCTGTATGAACAAGAGGATGGATAGTACTGTGTGCACCACTGAGTTTATTGTGAGACAGACAAACAGAAGTGCCATCACTATGGTTTATGCGCTGAGCAGCCATTTTAGATTCTTAAGTCAGGATTGTTGTGCTTTCCCTGAGTTTCCCCAATCGCAACTCCAACTTGAGTGGGCGTTTCAGTTAAAAGTTCTTACTGGGAACGAGGAATTTCACACTTCTGAGGACAAATGGAACGCATTTTTACTTTCTTCATTTTCAAACGTTAAACCATCAAACTTTTCTTTTGACAGAAAACTGCAGGGAGCCCACATAGCTTCTCTTCTGTTGACAAACACTGCATTACATGTTTGGGAAGTTGGTTGGTGCATGTCTTCCCAAATGCACGTTAAAGCGACCCAAACTCAGAGCAGATGCAGAAATCCATGGTTTTGCTTTTATTTCAATTTATTGTACCGCCTTATATAATACCATCCAGTACTTAAAAAAACAACAAACAAAAAAACATTACAGACCCTTAAAACTCAGCTATTACTGACCTGCAGGGCATTGTAGAGCAGCTGATGTTCAAACTTCTTGACTCCCAGGATCTGCTGAAACATCTCATAAAGCTGCTCCTTGCTGAGGATGAGCTCGGACACAGCGCTGAAGGGCATGCGTCCCTGAGGCCGCCGCTGGTCCTCTTCTCCTTTATAGATGGCATCGTATTTGGTGATCCAGGAGCTGAGGACAGTCTCTTTGCTCAAGCCGTCGATCTCGGGCAGGCTGCGCACACGACGCTCGATGTTCTTCTTGAAGACCTCACGGAAGTCACTGGCAGAACAGCCTCCGCCCTGGACCATGCGGGCCACTCGCTCGCTCTTCAGAAAGCCCTGTCGGAAGAAACGGACAGGGTGAATCCATCCGTACATTATGATGAACATTAGAAAGCTTTCCATATCAAGTATTGCTAAGACATACTTTAAGAAACCGAGGTACTGAGATTGTCAATGGCATGACACCCTTTAATTCAAAAATACATTAAAAGTGCATTAAAAATTCAGTTCATCTATATAATTAACACATTTCAATACACCACTTGAAGAAAATGTTTTTAATTTCTGAATTAAAATACATTGTTGTGATGCAACAAGAAATATTTTTTTAATTAAAATATTTTTCAAGAAAAAAAAACTTAATATTGAATAATTTGGCCTTTGTATTATTATTTCTCAGTAAAATGACTAGTCAATATGTCAGGGTCAATAAGTAAATTTTAACTTTTTTTATGCCGTTGATTAAAATAGTTAAATGCCATGTGGTGACAAAAACTCCCCAAAAATATAATATAGTTTATAAACGAATAATTCTCGAAATTTGTGCATTATGCACACCTATTACACCTCGAATACTGTACATAACAAACATCAATACAAAAGTAAGTTTCTAAGAATTTGGCACGTTTTCTAAAAAATATATTTCTTAAAATAACCTTTTCTTTATCTTATTATAATTGCTTCAACAGTGCTTTCAACAGTTTTGTAAATTAATGTCCAAATTTGGTGGAGGTTCCTGAATGGCTACAGCACCTTTAATACAGATTACATTCTTGTTTCCGTAAACTTGTCTTTATACTCATATTACAGACAAAAGATACACAAGGAACGAACTGAAGTAACAAGCCAAAATTCAATTAAATTCAGAAAACAATGATTCATTAGAGAGAGAAAAGGCCCCACTGAGAGAGTGGCAAATCTGCACAGGAGACCATGAAAACACTTCGCCACTTTTCAGTAATTTCATTTTTTTTATTTTCGGTGACCGTGTCTGGGGGAAACTGAAGTTGGTGAGGCGCGACAGAAGCAGCAGATGGAGACGAATCGCAGCTCCTAACCGCGAGTAATGGAGCAGAACAAAGACACTTCAGCTGCCTCGTCTCAAGGAGGCGGGGGAATATATCTGTGTCGAAACTGCCATGATCTGGTAAGATGACAGAGATCGGTGCGCAACAGGAGGCAACCCAGCAACCTCATTGAGGGAAATTCCACATAAAATTGCTTTCACTTGGACACCTGTAGAATATACTGTTCGTTATTTAGATTTGAGGAAAGTGTTCATTTAGGTCCATTTGACATAGGCGTCTGGAAGTACTTACCTTAAGAATCAAACTGGATACATGCAATAAAAAATATATATATATAAAGCTCAACTTGGTACAATACAAGGACATGAGAGAAAAAAAAAGGCTTGAAATTTCCTCCCTGGAAATTTAAAACGTACCTACTTGTTCGTCCATGAATTGTACTTGGTTCCATTAAAAAGCCCATTCAAACGGTGGCAAAAAAAAACAACGATATTGGATATCTTGCAGTGCTTCTTAGTACCTGAATGAGTCAGTGAATTCCTGTAGAGAAAATTAATAGTTTCCTCCTGCCTCAAAAAGGACACGCAGGTGAAGTGACAGACAGGCAGGCATGCTGGGAGGACAAGGGCCTGCTCATTTCCTCTGTGCCATTTAGAAACTGAATTTAGCAAAATCATTCTGATGCAACTAGACAACTCTGTTTTTTTTCTTTCTAACCTCTCTAGGCCTTATGTTATAAAGTCAGTGTCATAAGAGTCTATGTATGAGTCGATGTTTGCAATTATCTCTGCATTTATTGTGTGCATTAAGCTTTTTTCTCTCTTTTTCCAACAGCGCTGCCTAAAACTGTAAAAGTGGTCAAAGAGAATGCGTGTCAGATAAACTGGCCAAATGCAAGACACTATGTACTAGTCTCCATGTCTATATCATAACCCACAGAATATGTGAAGAGTCAGCACTAAAGAAGAGGAAACTATGTAGTATTTTACATTATTTTCAAAGGTGATCCGTAATAAATGGCCTTTTCAACTGGATAGTTCTGGTTTATGCTTGGCCAAACCAAGCATGCTATAATACACAATAATACATGTGAGGAACCGTTTCGTCCAGCAGAAATATGGCACATTAAAAAAAAAAGAGAGTGCCAATCAAAAATAAAATGAAGGAAATTATTCAATTCAAATATAAAAATGTACAACATGGACAAATAAATGGCATTTTAAAATTGTTTAATTAAAGCTTAGTTACATGTATGTTTGGATATCAAGAACCGGTTCCAAATTCCCAAGAACTGTGGATTTGATAAGACATTCAAGACATTGTGCATTTCGATTCCGCTAGAAGACGTGAAAGGGAACTAAATTCGGCACCCGTGCGCTACTTTCTATGCTGCCAATACTGAATTGAGTTCTCACGCCTTCTAGCGCTTGAACGGACAAATACGCACAACATTAATACAAAATATCCTCGTAAACGCAGTCTTAAGTGTCTTTTGTCTCAAGTGTCTTTTATCTTAAGTGAACGTAAACAGTTGAGAAAGAAAACGCATGTGTAACAGTATATTGGATCTGTGGTTTAGGTCTTAGTGACAGCAGCTTAATAAACCTGCTACGGTCTGTCAATGTTAATTAAAATGTAAAAAAAAAAAAATTTACTCACTGATCTTGACTGAATAACATTTGTAGCTTTAATAAGGATTATTATGGATTAAATGAAAATGACTACTTTTCATTTATAAAAAGAACTATGCAGTGTTATTTTACATGATTACAACGTTGTTCAGTTGTGTTTATTTGTGCTATTGCTAATTTGAATTAAAGTAATACATAATCATAATGGTTATGTATGTCATAAGTTTTAAATTGAATATTCTTTCAAAGATATAAATATACACTTTCCATTGTATATTTATCTGCCTATTTGGAAAGTGATTTAAAAAAGACAATGTTTAAATTATTTTTATTAAGTTAAGTGTAATATTTATTATTTTTCTATATTTTATTTGAATATGTATTTAATACTTTTATATTAAATATTCTTATTCTGACTTTCATTAAAGCAATTAGGAACTCATTGCCGTACAAGTCCCCTTGCTTCATTATAACACTGAAAATGATACCCATTAAATTCTGTATTCAATGTTTTGGAAAATAAATGATAAATTCACGTTGATTGACAGCCGTAACCTAAGAAAAAATATTTGGTGCTACTTTAAATGTAGGAAACCTAGACAACCAACTGTTTCAGAAAGTTGTATTTGCTTACATTCCTCATACGCATCTGTCCAAACTGTAGCACATTACTATGTTTTGTCGATATATAATATACGCCTCTGCAGACAGTTGCAATTACACAATGCTGTCCAATGCCTCCATTTTGTGGTGGTGAAAATGTCAAACATTATTACTAATGAATCGCCCACCAAGGGATTTCCTCTCTCCCTGCTGCTTGACTTAATTGGTGGTTTAAAATCTCATTCAATTATTTATAACCAATGGTGTGCAAAGCTGTGCTCCGTCTGCAACGAAGAGATTAATAAGATACAGAGCCATTTGTGTAATTAAAGCTAATATGAGGAATTAATCCCGGCAGAAGAATGAAGGAGAAAGTCATAAGAAAGATCGTAGATTAGAGCAGGAATCATGGCCGAGCTGCCTTGCTAACAGCAGGGAGCAGGTTATGAAGGAAGACTTGGAGATTATATATGACGTATATGACTTCATAGGGGTCGGCGTGTCTGCCATAAACGTGAGGAGGGGAGAGATTACTAGCGTGTGAGAGTGAGGAAGCTGGAGGGTGATTCATTAACAGAAAAGGTTTAGCAACGACAAATATTTTCATTTTTGAGAGGTGATTAAGCATTATATTAACATATAATTGTAGCTCCGTTTCAAACCTCACACTATTGCTGTTCCAAAAACGAGTTGTCTACCTAGACCACATCATGAGGACTGTCCTAAAAGTAAGGCAGGCACCTTATCGACAACTTTAAAGTGTTCTCGTTTACTCATCCTCATGTCATTCCAAACCTTTCGTTGTTTGGTGGAACATACTACATGATATTTTGAGGGCTGTTTCAACTGTTCTTGTCCATATGATGAAAGTCAATGCGGATGTAAAAAAGCACCGGATCCCATTGACTTTCAATGTATGGACAAAACAGACTTATCTTTTTTTAACAGATTTTTTAATTATTTTTATTTTTGGTTGAACAATCCCTTTACAATTTGGCTAAAGCAAGGTATTTTAAAGCATAACTTGCACTCTTTGTAAAGAAGGCAATCCCAGAATCCACAGCAACAAGCTCACTGTAAAGGTTATTTAAGATGGTGGATGAAGCAGAGAAGTTGATTATAAAATTGTTTGAATATACAGTGCCGTTCAAAAGTTTGGTGTCATTAAAATGTTGTAGAAAAAAGTCTCTTATGCTCACCGTAATTCTTAGAAAAATACTGCCAGAAGTCTTGGATTTATACTGACACCTAAGCTCAGTTTTGGTCACATTAGATCATGCAGTGAAAAGTTAAATTCAGTTGTTGCTTGTAGTTTTAGATTAACAGTCTTGATCTCAAGCAGAGGATATGGATGACTAATGCAACCCTCTCTCGTGCAAAAAAACAAATGTATAACTGTTTCGTTTGGTATCTATCAAACTTTTACCAATATCTTTTAAAGCAAAACAAAGCCTGAGGATTGCAATTCAATACTGAAATATAGAGCCTTCAATGGTCAAAAGTTAAAGATTGTTTGTAAATCTCTCATAAAGTCTGGGTAAGACTGTGTGTGGCAGACCGTATTATATGCTTCCCCATGAATAAAACATACCTGCTGTTCACACATTAAAAACATTTAAATCTTCTCTCTTGCTTTCTCACCCCCCTTTTTTTCGTAATCTAGATGGAGTGACTCGATAAACAACTATAGGACGGCTCATTGCTCAAGAGCCTGAGAAAATGACTGGGAAAATGAAGACTCCTTTAGAGTCGCTCATGACACGCACTGATTCAAACCCTTTTGTTTGATTTCTAGAACAATGAGCAATTTCCTTACATGTGTATTTACATGAATATGAATGTTGAGTCACATCTCCCACTGGCAAAAAAAAACCTGCTCCATTTTTATCTCTATTGTGTTTGTCCCTTTTCACAAACTCGCTCAAGCATTTCGTCTTATCGAGTTTCATGTGAACTCAAGCTCTGCCTTCGGACTCGCTCCTGGCAGTCAGATTACTCACATCTGAATAGAAATCTGTGCTGCTTTTCCAGCCTCAATCATACCCCAAGAAAGAAAATATGATGGGGAATCACCTCAAACCTGGAGACGTGATGCTTTGTACACAATTCAAAACTGTAGCTGCTGTTTCCAAGAAGTAAGTTTTCACTGGCAATGAAAAGGGACCTACTTACAAACTGCTTGGCAAGACAATACCACTCTGGAAACTTTCTAGGAGTAAAAGCAGAAAAACGCAGTTTGGACAGTTCAGTGAAAATGAATACAAAGAAACTGATGAAGTGATGCATGATACTAGCCAAAAATAGAAAGAGAGGAAAGTAGGAGGTATAGGAAGGTTTTCATAAGTTTTAAAAGGAAAGCAAAGTAAAAATGAACGAACTGTACGAATGAACGGCAGAAAGAAATGTAGAATGGGATTTAGAGAAAGAAAGAGGCAAAAAAAACCTTTACTTATGGCTCTGACAGCCTTCAAAGTCAGCGCCTGCAGCTATTCTGTTTGCAATGCTGTCACACAGTAATCCAATTGAGAACCTCTGGGTGGTAAACACATGGGAAAAGAGTGAAAAACAAATGTGAGGTAGAGAGAGAATGTGGAGGGGGCCAAAAAAAAAAAAAAAAACGATCATGACAACCTCGGGCTGAATGTGTACAGAAATGATTCGGCCCTGGCTAAAGAGCAAACAACTCGTAACAAAACAAACACATTGGGACTGTCTATTGTCTCGCGTGTTTGTGTTAGGAACATGTTTAAGGGCAAAGCCTTGTTGATTCCTCAAGATTCTCTGTAAGACAATGCTGTAAAAGTCAGAAGCAGAGGGACTGGTCAAAATGTATTGTGTAAAACTCAAACACCATGATAAATCAACCAGAGATATGCTTTTTTTTTTTTTTCAAAAACGAGTTGTCTACCTAGACCACATCATGAGGACTGTCCTAAAAGTAAGGCAGGCACCTTATCGACAACTTTAAAGTGTTCTCGTTTACTCATCCTCATGTCATTCCAAACCTTTCGTTGTTTGGTGGAACATACTACATGATATTTTGAGGGCTGTTTCAACTGTTCTTGTCCATATGATGAAAGTCAATGCGGATGCAAAAAAGCACCGGATCCCATTGACTTTCAATGTATGGACAAAACAGACTTATCTTTTTTTAACAGATTTTTTAATTATTTTTATTTTTGGTTGAACAATCCCTTTACAATTTGGCTAAAGCAAGGTATTTTAAAGCATAACTTGCACTCTTTGTAAAGAAGGCAATCCCAGAATCCACAGCAACAAGCTCACTGTAAAGGTTATTTAAGATGGTGGATGAAGCAGAGAAGTTGATTATAAAATTGTTTGAATATACAGTGCCGTTCAAAAGTTTGGTGTCATTAAAATGTTGTAATGTTTTAGAAAAAAGTCTCTTATGCTCACCGTAATTCTTAGAAAAATACTGCCAGAAGTCTTGGATTTATACTGACACCTAAGCTCAGTTTTGGTCACATTAGATCATGCAGTGAAAAGTTAAATTCAGTTGTTGCTTGTAGTTTTAGATTAACAGTCTTGATCTCAAGCAGAGGATATGGATGACTAATGCAACCCTCTCTCGTGCAAAAAAACAAATGTATAACTGTTTCGTTTGGTATCTATCAAACTTTTACCAATATCTTTTAAAGCTAAACAAAGCCTGAGGATTGCAATTCAATACTGAAATATAGAGCCTTCAATGGTCAAAAGTTAAAGATTGTTTGTAAATCTCTCATAAAGAGATATGATTTTTTTTGGCGAGGTTGCACAAAATATTTTCGATCCTGCACCCCAAAATGATTTCCTTAGCTGAAGGAACTTTTTGGGGAATTCTATTCGCTGCCTTGCAAGAAATCCAACCATTTCACAGGCAACATAAAATGGTTTTCACAACCCATGTTTCATCCATTAAGGTGTGGTCACTCACATTCAGCACTGTTCAGTTAATTTTTACAGGCAAAATCTAGTCTTTTTAATGGGAATCCACAAATATTCACCCAATATTTTCTCTTGAAACCCCATGATAAATTCTCAAAAAGTGTATGATTATTGTACTTTAAGTTCACACTGAACACTACAATAAAGGTTTAATAAGTTAACATTAGTTCATGTAGTAGCTAGCAAGGACTAACAATGAATAATATTTCATTTTTAAAATCAACATTAATCCAGATCAATTAAAAAAATGCACAAAATGTTCTATGGTAGTTTTGGTATGTTACTTAATACATTCATTAATAACAAATCGAACCTTACTGTAAAGTGTAACCTACAATTACTTTTAAAAACCAGACTAATATTATACAATACTATCCTCATTAAAGGGTTAGTTCACCCAAAAATGAAGTTTCTGTCATTAATTACTCACCCTCATGTCATTCCAAACCCATAAGATATTTGTTCATCTTCGGAACACAAAAATATATTTTTGATGATATCCGAGAGCTTTCTGTTCCCTTCATAGACAGCAACAAAATGATCACTTTCAAGGTCCAGAAAGGTAGTAAAAACATCGTTAAAATAGTCCATGTGACTACAGTGGTTCAACCTTAATGTTATAAAGCATTGAGAATACTTTTTTGAACGAACATTTTTGGGTGAACTAACCCTTTAAAGTGTCGTTTAAATATGAATGCATTTTTGTGGTGGATTATATGTTGGAGTTCAAGGGGTACAGGATTTTTGCATGACACAATCATGAAAAATTACAGACCACTGTGCCACATTACACAATCAGCCATCCATAAAGTGATGCTTATTTTATCATAACTTATAACTACTGGTTATGGCCTGCAGACGACGCAGACAGCCAGTCTATAGGGAGAGAGGGCTGACTTCATTACCTAATCGCTACAATACAGCAAATCCTACAGCCTCTCAACACTAATTTCCTGCCCTGTCTGCCCTCGCCGAGCACGGCTGAAATCATTTTCATAAACAGCATTGAGAAAATAAGTGCTCTAACCTGCGGGGACCCGAATACAACTTTCGCTGGGCATGATTGCCTATATTTTCCATAACAAAAGGAGGGAGGTTGAAGGTTGATCTTGTGGAGGCATTTTATTACTGTTGGTGATGGGCTCTGAAGTGGACATGTTAGCCTGGATGGACCCTAAAGAGACCTTTATTCTTTGAAGAAATGTTAACATTTATTTGATATAATTTCTTTTAAGGGCATTCTTTTTCTAAGTTTTTTATTGATGTCATTACCATGTCCAATTTAAAATTAATTTACAGCTTCAGGAGTGAAATTAGAGAAAATGCAATTAAACAAACTATTTAGGAATGCCAATTAAACACTGCTGGGGTGCCTGAAGAATATGGGAGTCTTAAATTATGCAAAACTCTCTGTAAAATGGAAGTAAAAGGTCATACGGTGAGTAATGCACCCCAGGATCGATTTGATTCTCAAGACTTTATCCATATCGGGCCACCAGTTTCTCCCCCAGTTCTCCTGACCTTTTGGATATTCTTTCTAAATCCACAATAGTTTCTCATCGCACAAAGTTGCAGAGGATGCGCTGAAATGCTTTTGGTGTGTGTATTCTTCATTACCTCCAGCGTGTAGATGTCCACTATGTAGTCACGAGTCAGCCAGTTCACAGTCCATCCACTGACCTGCTGCATAGAAAACTGGAAAGCACTTTTACTACCTGATTGGCTGATTACAAGGTAATAGGTTGATATATTGTTTAAAGTTCTGAAGCATCTACAGTGAACCACCACTAAACAGCATGTAAGATCAAAACAAACCATGACTGACCATACATGTCAGTCAGACAGCTTATGTTTAGGTAGGCGGTTCTTGGCCAGAATAAGCTGAAATGTGGACCAGACTTTATTTTAGTTAGTGTCGCTCAGGCGACCCCAGTTCAAGTCCCGATTTGAGGTCCTTTGCCGGTCCAGTTCACCTCTCTCTCCTTCCTGTTCTTTCCAGTCTCATCTACACTGTCCAATTTAATAAGGCATTAAAAAAACAAAGGCTATTAAGGTGAGGTCACATTTACCTTTGCTCTGAGAAATTTTGCAGGCAAAATCCAGTAATTTCTGGCAACATGATTTTTTTTTAATCACACCTGATACAGATTAGAATTTGTTGCACATGCGTAAAACACAATCTAAAATCTACACAAATTTTTTCGCATCCGTTCTTAGCCACTTCCAAATGTGGTTTTAAATCAGATACATATTCAATATCTAGACATCTGACCTGCGTGTAAACGCGTATATCCGATTCCCCTTGGAATTCTAAGCCACCACAAGGCGAATGCAAAACATTAGATAGCTTTTTAATGTGGTATTAATGGTGCAGACGTGCCTGTATGCGCTCGCAGTAAAACTCACAGCATAGGTAAGAAATTGCACACACACAGAAACATTCAGGAGCATATAAACTAGTTTTCAACCCCTGCCACGCGAATCAACAGCTTCGCTACTGAAGGCTACATCATAGACTATTTCTCAGCAAATGAGGTGTTAACTTTGCTGTTTCTGAAAACAAACTAACAAGCATCATTATTACATACAGACGCACGCAGGCAATTCTCTCTCTCTCTCTCTCTCTCTCTCTCTCTCTCTCTCTCTCTCTCACTAAATCTTACAACGATGTATAACAGGCTAAACGAAAATTACCACTATTTTTCCAGTCTATATCCATTCAGTCAGATTTTGTGCTGCAAACATCCATGACAGCTTTTAACTTATTCATACTGGTAAATAATCATTGCCACCCGACAGGAATTATAAAATAGGTTTTAGTACGGCCATTCAAAACTGAAGGTCAACCATGTTTTAATAAAGCGATCACCAACGGAATCATTTTGGGATGGGAATAATGTAAACACAGATATCAGATACCAGCTGTGTCTAAAGTGAATGTAAACCGGCTGGACACAAAAAAATAAAATAAAAAAGGTATTTGGTCAAACATCTGATCTGTGCATTAAGACATGCAATGTAAACACAGCCTTCAATAGGAAACCATATGTTTGGGAGTTTTGAGTGAGGGCAAAAAAGTTGCAGATTTCACTCATGTTTGAGAGAGCACTGTTTGAATCTCTAAATCCATATGGACTGAAACTGTGTTTTCAAATGGAAGATTACTTCAACATTATTTTTTGTCATGTGAAACTGATTCTATCAAGCCACAAGGGCTCTTATTGCCCAAATCATTTCTGAGGAGACAACATTATTGAAATCAGTGACATGAATGATACAAAAACTGAACCACCTATTTCTAACAAATTTTTCCCAGCCATTTAATCATTTCAAATAAGCAAAAAGTCAATGTAACTTTGTTTCTTGGCATTTATCAGTCAGACAGTATATTTTATAGACAGTTTTATATATTAGAGAAAAGTAATAGCACACCTCTCCTTAAATGTGGAAAGTAATAGCACACCTTCAACAAGCCATATGATCTGACGTATCACTCATGTACTAAGCACCAATGAAGCAGGGATGAGATGCACTAAATGCAAGGTTGGCTGAGGTTTAAGGGTTTATTTGAATTTCTAAAACAAGTTAAATCAATAGTAATAGGCATGCCTCCCTTTGGGGCAATGGGGTAAAAATGTCTCACCAAGGGGATAAAATCGTTTAGCTTTCCAACTCCATGGTCACAGTTACGTGAAATCAATATAATCTTTATATAAGCATACCTGAACTTTAACCTTCAGGCTAATACCACCCATTTGGGGCACTAATCATAAATTTTACATTCTATTAGGCCGTAATGGGAAGGTTGATGTTATTATTGATCAGAATGAGTCTATGGCAACATATTGATGCTGCACACAATGAAAAGCTGCCATAATCAATAAATGGCAAAGGCTGAGGACAGAGGATAAAAATGGCAGCTCTTCTGTTCACACACAATAGCTATATTATTATAATTGAAGATGCTTTGACAGGTCCGCAGTGTAATAAAAGTGCATTCTAAATCAGACTGATTTTTAGCTTAGTGCCCGTATAGAGCAGTACTAAAAGCAAGTACTAAACACCGTCTTATCAGTCCTTTATCAAACACAAACAACATACAGGATCTGCAAATGGGAGATTGAAGCTTATGGGAAATAATAAACAGGCTAGAGGAAATATGTTAGGTGGCTAGAGGATTAAAAAAAGGATGTATAAATAAAACATGAAAACAGCTGAATTCCCCCCTGTATTCTCAGACTAAGACCTGAATTCCATTAGAAAACACTGTAAAATAGGTAAATAAATTAATACATTTTTGAAATGTATATATAAAATGTTTTATTTTTAACTGTTTAGGTTTCTAGTTTTTCTTTCATATTGTGACATACATTATATCTGAATAAAACGTCTTCTTGAACGAGAAGGGCGGGGGTTTTGTCCATGGGGAATAGATTGGACGGTTGGATGGTTGTGGTTTGCTATTGGTCGATCTCACGTAATTGACAGGTAGTCCCGCCCTCGTGCCAGTAAACGCGTCAGAGAAGACGCTGTAAGAAGGAGGGGAAGTTACTTTGAGAAAAGATTATGAAGGCACATGAATTTAAAAAAGGATGATGTCCATAGAAAAATTCTTCATAATAATTTCTGCAACATTCCATAAAAAAATAAGATGTCAATTTTAATTTCATGGTGATTTGAAAAGCTGTTAACCTCTTTTACACCCACTGAGCTGCTCTGGGCAATCCAAAGGCCAAACCAAAGCCACTGAACTCTCACAACTGTAGTTCCTTTTACTTTTGGCACTTTCAGCATCAGTGGGACGCTCCCACGTCCAGCAAACCCACTAAAAATATCTCAGCGGAGAGGAAGAGATCTGCAGGGACTAATCCTACATCTTTAATTCACAGCACATTCTGTCATAATCAAAGAAAGCAGTGGCAGGCAGCTCCTGCATGACTGACACGCTAATGAGAGATATGTCTACACCGTGAACATGAGTTATTTTTTGTGTCAGAAATGGCATTAAAAAAAAACATTTATGAGCATTTTACTTTACTGATTGCCTCACTAAGTATGTGACTCTGTATGATCCACAAAGTCTCACTTTGTACCAAAAAACCATAGTGGGGATCTATTTTCCACACAATAATTAACATTATTTATGGAAATATGTGATTATTGACTGTGATTCTGAGTGCAGCATTCTGTTGCTTCAGTAGAGTCTACAAAGGGGTTTCAAAAAGTTGAGTTAAAGAATAACTAAACGCTTTCATTTGAGGCCAGTCACACTGAAGTAATAACTAGTAAAACAGCTTGCACTTAATTTTAAATATCATTAGATAATTATTAAAATGGGCAACCATCTGAACATATATGTAATCATTGCATGATCAAATGTTCGATTAAGGTCACAGGTCACATTTTATCTGCAATAATTAAAAATAATTAAAAAAATGATACTTTTGATCCTACATGCTAATTGGTCAATACAAAGTTCCATCTGTTACACAAATGTAACCAACCTATTTAAATTAAAATCAATTATTAAATTAAATTAATCGAATAAGTGTTTGCCATCACCATAGATGTTCTATTTCATAATTCCAGACTGCTGGATATTGTGAAAAAACATGGAGAAAAATGGTCATACACTTGCGTATGATACAAGAATCTCGTATTGATTCAGTCACACGTGGCCTGGAGAATGACGTACTGGAGTCCATAAAATCTTCTGTTTACGTCATGGTCTGTCTCTGTCATTCTCGTGTTTCTTAATATTGTTTCTTAATACAACAATCAAACTTTTTTTTTATTATTTTTATATTTATCCATCTTTTTTTTATTTTAAGCAATGCTTCATTGGATTGCAGTTCTTTCCTTCACAAAAGCTGTTAAGTACACAGTCTTGAAACTTCTTTTATTTAGATTTTTTTAATAATTTTTGCTTCAAATCAAAGTTTATAATGTCCTTCACCTCGCAGCTGCTTGGTTTGGTTCATGGCTTATAACTCTTCAATGAAGACTTTAAAATCTTCCAGAACCAAGTCCGCTGAAGAAGTGGGCAGTCACTGTTGCACTCCATACAGGTTGCATGAATACCCTTTTTACTGTCTGCACTACAAGTGATGAGTGACAAAACTAGGATACAACAAAACTAGTGATAAACTAACCAATAATTTACTACTCGGTGCAACCCCCATCAGACATTTCTTTCTACTCTTCATCTTCTAAATAATGAATGACAACCCAAATCAAGACTCCCAGTGTCCACAAGTCTCTGGTGAAACACTATGGCGTAAGGCACAAAAAACCCACAGAACTGGAAAGATGCTTTGATTTCTGCATGATGGCCAGTGAATGACAATTTGGAACTTTGATCAGCCAACCCAGAGTCCTCCACGTGTGCTTGAGCGACTATCAGACCAAACTTCAAAGAGCTACTTCCCATCCAGTGCAATTAATAGAGCGGAGAGTCAACTGATATGACATGATGATCCTGTTAGGAAGAGAGAGGCATATCCTGTTCTAGAAGAAAACGAAATTAAGAAAGAAAGTGATGAAAGCAAGAAAGAGGGTGATTGACAATGAAAGATGTAAAAAGGTAAAAACAATGATTTGAACGGCTTGTCTGAGACTGTACATTGATGCGGCCTTAGTTTTGCATGTTTGTTATTCGCTGGAAAAGTTACACGCCTCTTTGTACCATTAAACGATCATGAAAGACTTGAATAGAGATTAAAAAAAAAGTGAGTGTGAAAGAAAAAGAAAATAGCACCAAGGTAGGTAAAACAATTTTAAAAAGCCCACTAGTGCAGCAGTCAACAAATAATTCAGCCAATCAATTTTCAGTAATTTATCAGCTGACCAAAGCACAAAGTCCCAGGCTTCTTCTGCAGGTGCAAAAAAAGAAACACTTCTTGGATCTGGGATTTTTGTAGGTCAGTCCAACAGCTCTAAAAAAAAAACTGCTCCTTTGAAACTTTCTTCAGACATCTTTTATCTTTCAACCAACCACCAAAGAGAAGGAATCCAAGTAGACATAATACAAAAAGAATGGCATAGTGTAGTGACCCAACTAATGCTATAAGTAACATGACTACAACAACAGTGGATGTAGTACATTTTCTTTCGGATTTCTTTCATACGACACACACATGCTCTATAGAATCATTTTTTTTTTAACGGTCAAAAATTCGTTCCTCATTGAGCAAAGTAACTACTCTCAGACAATATGCAGTTTCAGACTCAGCTTTAGTTGGAAGGCTGTGTAAATAAAGTAAGTGCCCACCAATGCAGACACACAGCACAATAATAAGACAATAACTCTACAAACTCAAAATGACAACATGAAAAAGGTCACTTCAAGTATAGACACTTCAGTCACATCCTAATGGCCGCACTAATGGCCGCACACGTTGAAAGTAGTATATTTGATGAATTTGAATCTTGCCTCGTAGTAACTGCGCACGGCGTTGCAGAAAGCCTCATCGGCGACAATCTGTGTCTCTCCTTTCAGGAAGGCCTGGAAACGCTCCTTTACCACCTGTAACTGCTGCTTGTTTAGCTGAGAAAAGAAAAGAAAAGAGAAAAACAAGTTTACTGAAGATGTGATCAATGGAAAATCACTTCTCATTTCTTCAGTGAATAAGAGATATATAGTTTTTAATAATGCTTTCTATGGCACCTCTTTTGGTAACATTAAGAATGCGATGCGTTGCCGTTGAGCGTGGGTCAATATAAAAATTACATTTTCTGCTAAATTGTTATTGTTATTCATAAATGTTTTTTACCATTATTGATGTTTTGGTTATGAATAATGAGGGGAAAACACAATTATTTTCCCATCCAAAGCTGATGCAAAATCAGCAGGAACTGTGGAACAAATGCATTGGTAATGTTTTAGAGGAAAAACATCTTTATTCAAAAATAGCGATAAAAAAAAGAAAAAGCTTTTTGGTTGAAAAACATTAGTCATGCACTTTGATGTTGTTTGGAGGGAATTATATCCAATCAAATGTACCCACAGGGTTCATAAGACTATGTAGCTTCAGAAATCAGGACTATTAACTGTCATAATCATAGTTATGATTCATAAATTGACATCCAGGATGGCCATTTCAAAAATCGGCTTTGGCACAGACCTTGCCTATGGTTGGAAATTCCTAAACAGGAGCCGTCAAGTAACAAAACACAAATGAGACGGCAGTTCACATCCCACCTTAAAATGGAGTTCAAACAATCTGTTAAAAATATATTTTTATTAAAAGAAATTAATACTTTTACTCAGCAAGGATTAAAAAAACATTTATAATGTTATAAAATTTCCATTTCAAATAAATGCTGTTCTTTTTAACTTTCTATTCATCAAAGAATCAAATTATCAAGTATCAAAACTGTTTTCAACATTTATAATAAAAAGAAATGCAAATCGGCATTTTTTAAGTCACATGAAGTATCATGTGACACTGAGGACTGGAGTAAGTTTGATCAAATAAATGCGATCAAAATATTCTCCTTTTGAATTTAACATGGCACTTCAAATAACGATTGTATTAATTGCATCATTACACAAACAAGTGGTAACAAGTGACTGTTAAAAATGAATGTGTCATCGAATCATTCAATATATTTCGTTCAAAAATGCTGATTCATCCAGTAATAAAACAACTGAAGTATTTATTAATGAGTAATTAAATCATTCAGAGTTTTTTTTTTAAATAATTCTGATAAATTAAACAATTTAAATAGACTGCAGCAAATCGCCATTTTGTCAGAACCTCTTGTAAATTACATTATTTGATTCTCAATTCATTCAGAATTGTGCAGCTCTAGTTAAAATATTTCAAAATGCACCTGCATTGGTTTGCATTTTGTGACTTTCAATCGATTAAAAGACTACTTTTCTAGTCACATTTCTCCATTGAAGATTTCTTAAAAATAGTGTTAAAATAATGTCTCATCTGTGAACCCAACATTGAGTATCATCTTGTGAGCTAAGTGTATCGTCACACACTCAGCTGATACATTGAACGAAGTATAAACAATAAAGAAGCCAGATTTGTTTGCAAATAAAGCATGTAAATGATGCATTGACGCTAAGAATTTCAAGCACAAAGCTATGCCACAAATCACTCTTAAAGTACACAGGTAATTCTTAGGACATTTCAGATGTAAAGAGCTATTATATTACCATTTTTAACTAATTCAAGATACAACGTAATCAAACACAAAGAGATTGTTGACCGTGATCCTGAAAAGCAGTGGAGTTTTGTAGCAAACTGCTCTGTTTATTTCCCTTCCTGTGAGCCCTCAGGCAAATGTAACAGATGAAATGTGCTACAACTGTCAAAGGTTTTAAAGCCACTGTACATTTTAATAATCCCACAGAATTGCAGCAACCTACAGGACATCCTTGACGTTGATGGCATGAATCTGTTGGACATTTAAAGTTATGTTAAGTTTATTAATCATTAATAAATGCACTTGTTTGAAATCAGCACAGCAACAGCATAGTGCTTGCATCTCCTTGTAGCATTCGCAGTCGTCTCGCTTTCAATGGCTTATTCACTTTCTGTTGTGATTGATTCGGCCTTGTCTCTTCGTGAGACAGTCATTCAGTCTCTCTTGTTTGTAAGGCAATGCTTAAGGGTGTCGACAGCCTCGCTCTAATATCCCTCACACTGGCATGCAGTGAGAGGCAAAGAAAAAAGTGATCAAGTATAAGACTGTTTGAGTATCATTGATAACAATGATATTTAAAAATTAAATATTGATATTATAGTAATACTACACGTTACTTCTTTAAATAATCCATTGCCAGTAACCAAGTATCTGGTTGACACTTCAAAACAGTAGGTTTTAGGTATTAACACTGGATGCCACCTGTAATAAAAAGGAATAAAAGAAAACAACAAAATGGCTGCATCCAAAATTGCATACTCTCTGAAGTAGGTATTATTTTGAATAAGTAATACAGTTTTTATTATATAGTAGGGAAGTATGCTATTTCAGAGGCAGCCAATGTGTAGCTACTACTGCCGCACAAATTCATATCAGAAAAAAGTCAGACAGCGAGAAAAGATCAGACGAAAGCGGGTCACTCTACCCATCCCTGAAAAAATTTGTTCTTCAGTGTGGGAGTTTTTAAGAAATTCATGAAAGTGTTAGTCAGCCAAGTCAGCAGGAAGTGCTGAACAACAGCAAGTTCTTGTATGCTTTTGACAGTTTAGTTTTGGTTACAAACTCCCTCTCCACCTCCCCACAGTTATATTTTGAGTCTGATTCGTTGGTCAACAAAGACAAAACAAAATGAAATTAATGATGAATTTGCTTAAAATAATAATTTTTTAATAATTCATGATTTATGGTCGTGATTTGTAAATGAAAATGGCCGTCAGGATGCAAGAATCGTTCGTTTAATTTTGTATAGTGTTATTACTCCCACATTCCAGACTCAAACACAGAGGGGATCGAGCATTCTCTGTGGTTGGGCCTCGGCTGTAGAACAATTAGTCAATAGAAGTTAGGTTAGCTCCATCCGTGACCTCTTTTAGGTCACTTTTAAAAACGCACTTGTTTTCCTTGGCCTATAAATAAGGTTGGTTAGTTTTACTATTTCTACTTTGAGTCTGATGCGGTTTTTCCTTTTTATCCAAGTCTGATACTGCCATTTCTGTTCTATTACTGATAAGTCTGATACTGTTTTTGCCATTTCTGTTTTCTTATTTTATATTTTAAGTCCGACAATGTTTTTGCTACACCTGTTTAAGGCTGCTCTTAGTTTTGCAGTACTTATCTGTGCTGTTTTGCATGGTATTATTGTCTTTTAATCTTGTAGTTCTGTAAAGCACTTTGGTCAGTCAGTGGCTGTTATAAAATGTGCTATATAAACAAAATGAACTTGTTTTATCTAGCCGCTAGTTCCGCCTTCTTGATGACATCACGCACGTCGTGAAGTGATGATTGGTCGGGAAGCAGCGTGTAGACTGACATGCTTCTTGTCCACATCTTGACAAGAATTTAGGAGTCAAAATCGCATAATCTGACAGAGTATCGTAACAAACAAAAATATTGGGTCACACTTTATAAGTACTAATAAACAGCCAATATCCTAGTAAAATGCATGCTAATAACCAACTACTTAATAGTGAGAATTGGACCCTAAACCAAAGTGTTACAAAATATTGTGTAGTCTGAACACGCTATAAGACTGACGGTGAATCAAATAATCATCAGATCATCAGATCACTCAAAATACAAGGGTAGACAGGCGGAGAGAGAGTTTGTAACCAATTTTTTCAAAAGCAAGTCTAGAAAGCTTAGAACTACCCAATTGACGGAGAGGACATTCAAATGACAAGGACAGAAATGAAAAGTTTATTGGTTTGTAGCTTTAATAGTGAAAAATCAGCTCAAATGGTTACTGTAGTGGGCGAAATCATTTTAGCCTTACAGTTCAGGTTTACTCTAGTTCACACACCCACCCAGAAAACATAACATGAGTACTTTTTAAACATCATTAAAGCTCCCAAAGAAAGTACAAGGGGCTGAGACCACCTCGCTTACAGTATGTACACAGCTGCTCACAATATTGGGAATTTCTTTTAGTTTCTTTTGCTATTATATCAAAAGCCTGTTGCTCAGGTTGTCTCCATTTTCTCATTCTTATTTTCTTTTGTTCTTCTTTCTCACATTCTTACATTGAAGGCGTTTTGCTTTTGCCACTCCCTGAGCATGACAACCCCTTCACATCGTCATGGCAACATCTTCCACTGCATGGCAAGAGTCGGCTTCCAAGGACCTGCCTGGCTGTGCAGCAATCCAGCTACAGCAAAATGCTTTCTTTCCTTTTTAAGATATATATCAGAGAGAAAGGGTAGGACCCCAATAATTAAATTACTACTAGCTGCCACCATTCATTGAGGAGTAAGAGAAATGCAAATCAACTTTTGAACTTTTGAATTTATTAACCCTCATGTTGTTTCAAAATCTGTATGACTTCCTTTCTTGCACGCAACACAAAAGCAAAAACTATGACCAATGTTTATACTGCTCTTTTCTAATACAACTAAAATATACAGTGACTAAAGCATATCAAACTCAAAAAGTGACAATAAAGTAAAGCACCATAAAAGGGGCTCATGTACGTAACTGAAACACATAAGTGCTGCATCCATATTAAACGTCTTGCCAACACTGACAGTCTACAATGAAACACTAAAACTAAAATAATTTATTTTGGATTCACAACATTAATTTAAACAATTATTTACTGTTGACCTTTTTCCCCAGTTTCACAGTTCACTTTCATTGTAGCATAAAGAGCAGTGTGAACGGTCTTCTAAACTTTTCCTTTTGTGTTCCACAGTAGAAAGTCATACGAATTTGGATGGACATATGGATGAGCTAATGATGACTGCATTTTCATTTTTGGTTGAATCGTTCTTTCAACACCTTCGAGGAACTATAATTGATGACTTGATCATAGAAACTAGCATGATTGACAGTGATCACGGATGAAAAAATTCCAATTCCATTTCAATATGAGGCTGAAGCAAGTAAGTCCACAAGGCCGTAAGGGAACAGGTGTCACCAGGCACTTTCCTCCCAAGCCTTGACAAAACATACACCCCTCCTACTAATCAAACACACATTCACCTCTCCTTCAACAAACATGCTATAGTGCATCTCTTCACTGAAACACCAGTATGTAATATTAGATAGGCAGCTAACACTTACTTAACAACAATTTAGATTAAATCTAATTTAATGAGTGTTAGTCTATCTAATATTCCATACTGGTGTTTCAGTGAAGAGATGCATTACAACATGTTTGTTGAAGGAGAGGTGAATGTGTGTTTGACTATTCAATTATTTTATTTTAACTGTTAAAAAAAAAGAAAAAAAAAGATTAAGCAACATTATGCATTTTTACAGCGGCGATGTTGTCTATTGTTTAGGGTCCTTGCCACCACAAGACAAATCGGCATTGCAAATTGAACAATGTAGCTCGACTTCTTTTGACTGAAAGTACTGCCAAACAACACTTTTTCTGCTCACAACTTCCATTTTCACTCTCTCACAGCCTACTGCATTAGAACAGTCCACCTACTGTAACGAGTGGAAATAAGGTGTGGCCCCTTTAAGAGCTGAGCGCTATATATCTTATACGATACAGTCTGTATTGTATGTGCTGTGCGCCTCGAACACCCCATGTATGCGGGTTATTTATTTCCGTTTGATGCTCATTTTTATCTTATTTTGTTAAGTAACGCTGTGGACAGTAGAACGTGTGACAGACAGTTACACAAGTTAGATTGGGGAATAAAGTACGAGTTGTGATGAGCCGAGATGCCAATCGCCTCTGTGAGTCTGTCTGGCCTCTGCAATAACTTTAGCTGTGAGCTATCCCTATTTTTCTTCCTGACACAACGCGTTACACTACAGGCTTGTTCGACTGATCGGTTTATGACATCAAAGTACAGCGAGAGCAATTCAAAAGCATAACTGTACGTTCACACCACCGCGACTGGAGCTGCAAAGAAGCTCTGGCCGCCCTGTCAAGGACGCTTGTCAAAAAGTACGGGGAAACTTTTTGACGCTTTGGCCGCTCTGACGTAGCAGCATTCTATGTTCGATCATAAGAGAAAAGAAGTGTCACAACATGAAATGTAAACAGAAATACAGCAATACAATGACACTAAACCTTTTATAATGATAGCTTTTTTATAAAGTTGCGCTCATCCTCAAATGTGTATCACTGGATCATCGCAAAGTTGTTGTGTTTGGTGCTGCTGTATTGTATTTGCGGAGAAGACGTCGGACTCGGAACTAATGTTTTGGTAGGAACGAAAGTTTACATCGTATGTTTCTCCGGAATCAGCCAGCGCGAAGGACGTCTATATTCCGATTGTTTGCTGCCGTTTTGCCGCTGCTTGCCGCTGTACCGCGTCACAGCTCATTACCATTAAGTTGAGCTTCTTTCAAATTTCTGATTGACGCTCTGGTCGCTCAAAACGCTCAAAACGCGACGCCGATGGATTTGACGCTCCTTGCAGCTGAAAGAAGCCAGCATCCATTGAAAATTAATGACTTCCGGTAACTTTGGAATCTCAAGTCGGTGGCGGTGTGAACGTACAGTAAGGAGCCGTCTGCTCTCTATTCACTCTCACGGTACTTTGATGTCATTCATTGATCAGTCTGTGCAGCGCCGGTTCAAGTCGAACAAGCCTAACATAAACACCTTCCCGTAATCAACGGCAGCGTGATGTCGACGTAGCGCGCGTAGTGCAAGCCTGGGGTTCGGTGGAAATTTTTTTTAAGGTTCGCCAGAAACCGAACCCCGTTAAAAAGCCCAATATTCGTCCGAATCCGAAGTCTCGGTGCATCCCTATTATAAATTATCTGGGATGATGGCTCAGAGTTGTTGTGTTTGCCAGTCACTAATCTGGGGACGAGGTTAGCTAGCCACAGAACGTCTCTAGCGCTCCAAGTCCAGGGTCTGTTGCTAGCTAGTACTGCAGCTAACTTCGTACGCGATTTACTATAAGTTACATCGCTTAGGTGCCACCGGTCTGCAGCTAGCTGCCGCTTATTTGCTGTTATGTGGTGACATTAATCATGAGTGACCCAACCTTTCAAACGAAAACCCACAGACGAAAAGGGGGACGAATTACATAAAAAAAGAAACCAAGAGAAAAGACAAACTTTCTGTCACTCTTGCACACACGCGCAAACAAACAAATGCACAAACAGCAGGGCAGATTGTTCAGAGCTCCAAAAATAACATGACGTGGTCAATTTCTGAACAGAGCGCCCTCCACAGGTCAAGTAAATATAGCAGTCCTTCAGTTACTGATCGGATCAGTCAGAGTAAATGGAGTAAAAAAATAGGCAGAGTAAAACAAAACATTTTAAAATAATGATATTATTATTGCATATATTTTATTAAAAATACAATTAATAAATTTCATTTGTACAGAACTATTTTCATAGGCACCACAACAAATTTTAATGTGAGTAAATTGTGTAATGTGTGTAAATTGTGTAAAATGTGTGTAAATAAAAGTAAAAATGAAAAATAATAGACAAGAAATATGATGACAAAAATGTTTAAATATATATAAATGAATGTATATGTGACACAAAAAGGCTTATATTATTTTGGCTGGTAAAAAATATGCTTGGCTGGTGGATTTTTTCATCTACCAGTCCTAGGGCTGGGATAAACGATTATTTTTTTAAACTATTAATCTAGCGATTATTTTTTCGATGCATCGATTAATCTATCGATTTCGATTCGATTATCTCCCCATTAACCAACAGAAAACATCCACTTAATTGCACATAACTGTACCAACACGACTTTACAGCTTGTTATCATCAATTGACAATGAGGAGATAAATTTAAAAGTAAAGAGGGAAATAATTCTCAGAAACATCAAACTGTGCCCCTTCTCGACTGGCTAAAAACAGAAATGCAGCTAAATGGTAAATGAAAACAACTCACTTTTTCCATCTAAAAAAATAAAATAGACTGCCCCATAAATCCACAAGCACACTGATTCCGCGCTACTGATCGCAACGAGCACTTTGATCACTTGATTTAAAAAAACAACATTTCAGCGCTAGATCGCCTCTTATTTAACAAACTAACTAAAGGAATGCTCTGCTAGTTAACTGGATATTTATATTTATTTGTATTGGTACATTCGAGTACATTTGCGAGATGTTTCAAAAGTGGTGGGGACATGTCCCACTCGCCCCACCCACAAACTACGCCTAAAGGGCCGGTACAAAATCCCTCAGGGGCCGCCAATTGAATAGCCCGGCTTTAGAGAAACGAATGCGTGCTGCCTTGCACTTCTGAAAGTCAAAAGGAGCCACTCGTGTTGCTACTACTCTCCGGCGCCGCCATCTTTGTTTTGGGTCTGACTAATCGACGCACATGTTTTGCATCTACATATTTTTTGCCTCGACGTCATCGATGACATCGACATGTTGTCCTAGCCCTAACCAATCCCCATGGCAGGTTAGCCAAAAAGTTAATTTCGGACCCTGAGTGGAGTATGATATTATAAACACAGCCTAGGATCTAAACTTACAACCCTGCCATCTGATCAATTACTTAAGACTCACAAGAGGGTTAAATCTGGCCTTCCTAGAGAAAGACACACATGGCCACATGTGATGGAGTTTTTCTAAACAAACATCCACCCCAAACAACTCATATACGGATCAACAGGCAAAAAGGAAGAGAGAGAGAGAGAGAGAGAGAGAGAGAGAGAGAGAGAGAGAGAGAGAGAGAGAGAGAGAGAGAGAGAGAGAAATAAAGTGTGTGAAGAGAACGTGTATATGTGTGTATATGACAGTGATTCCCACCGGCACCATTGGGAGCTAATGGAGAAGAAACACTGCAGACATTTATCATAGAACAACATGCAGAGCTAACAACCCTGATGGCTGCTCCTGTCTCCGCCACAAGCCTTTGTTCAAGCCCATTAGTGAAAATGCATTGCAAAATGGCCCCAAATAGCCACTCAAACCAAAGTGTGCCTCACATACAGGTTTGTAGTGTTGTAAACCTAAATATTTGAGGGCAACAACCCAACTTTCTGAAAGATCTGCACATTTGTTCTCTCAGTGAAAGTCATCACCCTTTCCATAAGAGACCTAAGGTCAGGAAGGACATTCTCTGTTTATTCAGCCATTTCCTGTCATTGTATAAAAGGAAATCTTCATTTTGGGCCTGTCCGTGATTTAAGCCAAAATAAAACCGTATTTTCAACCGCATTTAACTTTTGTAATGTGGCGGATTTTAAAGCGAAACGATGTTCAACAAGAAAAAGTAAATGTTGGGAGAAACATTTTATTGATTGGACCATAAAAACAGAGCTTCCAGACCTTCTACAGAGTTTAGTCAATTGTGGAGAAGAACTCCCCCCTCCTGAAATGCCACCAGGAGCCACATTTGAAAAGACTGTTAATGATTACCGAGATTTCAGTAAGGCCAAATTAACTACATTAGTTAATATTAACCAATAGCCAATGTGCCACAGCCACAAAGCAAAAGTAGTTTTTAGAAGTGGAGTACTTTGAAAAAAATATGTTTTTCTGTGAAATAGCATGCTCAGATGAGCACAATAAGACCAATAAAAGTAAATCGTGTCAAATCTGATTTCATATTGACCACAAAAATCAAGTAGGACAGAACTCAAATAGGTGGGAGTGACTTGCAAAAAGAAAGTTAAAGACATTTACAGAGAAAAAGAGAGAGCAGGGAACAAAAGACAAAGATCAGACATTCAGACGAGACAAGTGACAGGCTGAATGATATTGAAGATGGAAAATAAAAGTAAAAAGGAAAACATCTCCCTACGGCTATTCTTTCAAAGATGAGAGGATATCTAAGTAGTGGCACAATTAGGTTGCAGTTGATGGAGACACTACTTGAAACCGAACAGCACTCCAGACCAGCAATAAGAACCAGACTCAAATGATAGGAGCCCACATAAAATCCTTTCACAAGCAGAACCACGAGTAGGTATTAAACAGCTATATATGTACTACCTGT
Source organism: Meda fulgida (assembly GCA_030578275.1). Lineage (NCBI taxonomy): Eukaryota > Metazoa > Chordata > Actinopteri > Cypriniformes > Leuciscidae > Meda > Meda fulgida. The sequence goes on along the minus strand of CM060640.1, from coordinate 14,073,655 downwards.
CATAGCTCACAATTTGCCATGTCATATGAAATTATTCTAGCAAACAGTCAGACACTACTGTCAGTGGTCTGACACATGGATGTGGACAGGAGATGATGTGTTGACAGACTGGCACTGAAGCTTGTTTGAAAACTCCTCCGTAAATCCAAACGCTGTCAATACGTCTACCATTAAGTCAAACCAATTTTGTCTTTCTGAAACCTAAGGTTACTTTTTTCATGTAAGATGTAGTCTTGTGAAATATTTGTCCCTTCCTATTGCGTTACACAATCTGCTAAGGTGAAAACACTGATTCCTCATGTCACGTGTTTGGATCTCACTGGTCCTTTCCCACGGGAAAATTAAGGAGCTGTGGGTTGCAGTAGGGGAGAGGTACCATGGAGCATCTCACTGTCCTACAGGTCTGTCACGACTCCTGTTCCCCTGAAGCTCCTCTCTGCTCACCGCTGATAAAGAGCTGCATGTTGTGTGTTAGTGTACGTTTACACACCCACACCATGTTTTCAGTTGTTCCTTCTTATTTCCAAACCCTCCCAATGCTTTGAGAATGTGTCATAACTTGTTGAGGGAAGCGAACAAGGTGTTCTGAAGGTTCTGAGCTTGTCAGTTGGACTGATGCGATCAAGTCATGTAGACTAAAGTCTCAGATACAACCCATCAGAAAGCTTGGCATATGTTTCCTTTTTTGTTATTCTGGTACCTTTCACACTAGTGGGTAGAGAAAGAAAACTCGTTGATTCTGGCTGTGGCCTTTTTCCTTGATTTTTTTATTCTGAAGGTGCAATTTAACATGAAAAAGATGAAATGAGAAATAAAGGTACAGTCTGTTCTACATGTTGTACTGTTGTGTACCTAGATGTCAATAGTTCTGCTGAATTTTCCAGTGGACAACAAATCAAGGGTTGTGAAAATCAGATGTGACTAAGCATAAGACAACAAAGTACAACAAACCAGACTTCTACCCCAGCAGTCTTGTTTTCAGTGCTGTCAAATTAAATACGTCATCTACTCTGACTAAGGGCTTTTTTTGTATTTGTCCAGTGGGGCTTGTGTAATTATTGTAGCTGGGCACACTACTCATTTTCATTCTAATCTCTGCGTATTACTTTGCAGCATCTCAGCACCAGAGAATGTCCCTCATTTGAAGTGATATATTGGCATGCTTTCTCTCAAGGGTACGTAGGTGGGTGACTGAAGCACATTTATCTGCATACAGATGTCCTCTATAGGCGATTGCTCGCATTCACCTCCTCTCAGTCAACAGCATCCGCTTCCTCGATCTCTCCACTCCTCCTCGCTTTCCTTTTTCAGCCCCCATTCTTGTACCATTCGGCAGTGAGTCACACAAAACGTGAGGCAAAAAGGGAGCTTCCGGCATCCTCTGGCATTATGCTGGCAAGTGTGAGCACCGTTACCCAGATAAGGAGCTTGCAATTATACTTTTGACCCTTGACAAGCTCTTCTTCCTCCTTGCAAACTCGACCCTCTGTCACTCTTTAAAGTGACCGAGTCAACCCCTCAATCTCCTGATCTGCACTCTTTTCTCACATATCAAGCCCTCTCTGAAGCCTTGAATTTCCAGCTCTTAATCTGACCTCAACAGACTCAAGGCTCTCCACTTCACATCATTACAATCACCAATGAGATCTGTATTGGGTTTAAAAGAAAAGGAAAGGTTTTTGATTTTTGAATTGATATATATTTTGATGGTCTCACAAATAGCTAGAAACAGGAGGTTGAGAGTAATATTTTAGAGTAAACAAATGAAAAAGCTGATAGACAAATAAATCAACTAATATTTGGCCATTTTGAGATAAGATTTTTTAATATGTGCATGCACAAATTAGATTTGAGTGCTTCATAGAGGGTACGACACAAAGCTGTCATATGGACTACGTTTAAGTTAGTCTTAAGTTAAAAATCTACTGATAACCTAATTTAAGGTCAAATAAGTAATAAAAAAGAATAACGGATTTAAATTAGCCCTCAACCTCTAAATTGTTTAAGTTGCAAGTGAATTGGCTTCTACCTATGGGCACAACCATTCATAAAAGAACAGTTTAAAAAGTACTGTAACACAATTGAATCAGAGAATAGGGCAAGCAGACGGATAAAGCACGAAAGTCAGAATGATCGCTAATATAAAGTGTCATTCCCAATTTCACACAAAAGGATCTACCGAACCAAGCACGTTTCATTCAATCAGTAGTGGAAACACACCCACACATAAAGGACATGCCTGGAAAGCGGGTTAATGTTTTAATACTGAAAGGTCTTTATGTTTAATCCAATGTTCCCGTGTTGCCATACAGAATTACTAACTTCCGGATCAGCATTCATTTTAAGTTCTGTTCTATGCACAAAAACAACAAGACTGCAGAGTACACCATATCATGTAGCACCAGTAGAAAAGCTTCAGTTCTGGGAGCAGTTTGTCAAATTAAATGAGCATTCGCTTCTTTACTGCAGCTGTTTATCCATGATTTATTCAGTATTTAATCTATGTAATAACTCAGACAGACTTATAAAAGCAAAAAGTGAGAATTTCAGCAAATAACGATGTGATGCTTGAACAGATATTCAGATCAACCAAATTTGTTTACAAATACAAATAAAACACTGCCTAACACTGACACAAAGTACAAAGTTTTGTCAAATACAAAGCTGCCATTGGCTGTGACTTAATAAGAAGCAACACCCAAGCACTTGGTTAGCATGTTACGAACCCTATGGGCATCATTAGACAGAGAGATTCTGGCTGAGTGAAACCATTCAAGAAATAGACCAAGGTTTAATGGGGATGGAGGATGACATACAGATATCCGGATAACATGGTAAACCAGACAAACAAATCATTAATTTCGACCACGCAGCTCAGTACAGATAAGACAGCAAAGCTGATATATTGTCTTTGCCCTGCATAACGCCATGGCACTTTCACCACACTGCAAAGTTCCAGCTTGGCTTCTGGTAAAGCCTAAACCTTTTTCAGAAGGAGACAGAGATTACATGGGTAGGTGGGGTGGGTAATTACCCTGTGCAGGAGATTTCAGCGAGCACAACAATTGTATTTCAGAGTTGTCGCCACTCCACAACGTCTCATTATGCACCTGCTGTTCCCAACAGATTCTCACAAAGCCGATTCTTCTGCAAGGTCATAACCTACCTGCAGACTCCTCACAAACAGTGAGTTGCTCACAGACTGTCAGTGTTTGAATACTTCCTTTATACAGTGCACTTGCCCCAAATGTGCTCTATAGAGCAGAGTGCAAAGTAGGGTAAGCACCCACTGAACCTTGCTGTGACTTCCTATCGTTGCACTGCAAGGAGATGGCCTTACATAACACTGTGTGGAGATATGCATCTCATGGAGAGCAAAACTGACAAGGGAAGGGAAATGTGACAAAGAAGATGGGACTCTGCCTCCAGCGAGACATCCGCCTGCCAATCGCCCCCACCAGAGTCAAGAACTCATCTCCCGTAGAGAAACAAGAGGCATTGCTTGCATAAACTATATCATACAGCTATTCAGAAGAGGAAAACAGACCAAAAAACTATGCACAAAACTGTGCTAAGGGATTAGACATATGTGTAGGGATGAGTGGGACATCCATCAGTGTGATTTCCAGGCTGCTGTTTGCCATCAAGAAATGGATAAGCCATCATAATAGCAAGCACATGAGTGCAAACATATGGGGCTTCTCTTCAGAAAAATTGAAAACAATGAACAGATGAGAAAATAAAGCTCTACAAAGAAAGAAGGGATGCAGAGAGAAAAATGTATGAAAGAAATGAAGGGAGAAAGCGAGAGAGAAAAGCCTCAGCCCACTTGACAGTCTGAGTGTAAAGCAAAAGGAAAGCAAACAATGTGTGAGGACAGAAGCAAGCTCTCATCTGTAGGGAATCTGGTACTGGCTCTGGCTCATAAACAGAGATTAGTCTCCCAGTGGGCAGATATTCACATTTAGATTTAGTTATTCAGCAGACACTCCTACTCATATTAGCAGAGTACAAACATACTGTACAAGTAGCCATTCCTTATTTATACTACATATCAAATAAAAATTGGTAATGCTATAAAATGCTTTAAAAAAAAATAGAAGACCAGTCGACCAGCCATCATTTGGAACCGAAACACAGAAACACAAACTGGACTGCAGTCATTTCCCACAATGTAGTTTGTGTGGGAATATTACACGCTAGCAGAGAAAATACTGTACCAGGTGCAGCAATTGCGATAAAAATATTGGAAGAAAAATATAAATATTGAATTGGGGGTGGGGGTTTAATATGAATGCATCTCTGAAGGGAACTGAAGGGAACCGAAAAGTTTCGGTGGCAATGAAAAATTAAAACATATTCGGCAACCATACAAAAAATACACAATAAATCGTCAATCAGCAATCGGAGACGGCAATATGAAAAAACATGTTGTGCATCCCATTTTGCTACTAAAAATGTTCATTTCACAAGTTGGGACTGACCACATATTACTAATGTCAGAATGTTCAGGCTCAGGCCTTCTTAAATTCAGGACTAACAAAATTCACCACACTGAGAATCAGTCTTGAGTCCCTTCTTGTTCACCCAATACACAATGGCAGGGTTGAGCAAAATTCATAATTGAAAAATGTTGTTTCAATTCTTGAGTTCAATTTGAAATGAACTGGCCATGTCCACCAGAAAGCTGAAGTGGATTTTGAACTGGAATAAAAGAAAGAGAACACTGGTTACTGACGTAACTGTGGTTCAATGAATGGTGGAAGACTGCCAGAGACGGTCAATACATGGTGGAAGGAGTCTCGCGCATCACATCTAGAATCTCGTATCAATTTAGTCACACGTGACTTAAACCAATGACAGGTCAGAAGCTATATCAGCTTCTGAATACGTAACGGTCGGCCTCTTAGTTATTCTCAATCAGAGTGACCAGAGACTCTAGCGGTCTTGCACCATTCATAGAACCACGGTTACGTCATTAACAAGCATTCTATTTCACTGTTCCAGACCACCAGAGATAGGTGGAAGATGAATGTAGCCAAGTCACGAGGATGACGTAGCTAAAGCGTTTCCTGGCAGAGTTAAAATTAGTAGGAGCCACATTAAGTCAATAAAACCTTGTGAATGTGCAAGGTGATGCCCATGATGCCTCATATCACTGAGAGGGGCACACCATGTAATGCTGCCCAAGAAGTGGCCACTGCCCAAGTAAAATGTCACTTAACAGATGAAGGCAATACATGGCCTGTTGAATGATATGCCTCACCAATAGTGTCCACCACATGGGGCTGCCTTGTCCTCCTGTATAAATGCCGCCAGCTGAATAGGTTGATTGGGCTGAAATGCTAGGTTAGCCAAAGTGGAACTTGATTGCCCTCTGGACCCCACCTGAGACTCTGCACCTGACTCACTGACAGAGCATGTAACTCACTGACTCTGGCTGATGTTATGGCTTACAAAAATGCTGTCGTCATAGAACGGCTTCTAATATCTGCCTGTTCAATAGGTTTGTAGGGTGCTGAACATGAATGGTGGCTTTAGACGTGCAGCTCCCTTAAGAAAAGCCACCACTGGCCTATTTGCAACAATTGACACCTGCACCATAGGATCCCGATAAGCTGACAGGGCAGCCACAACACTTTAAGCGTGGCTGGAGAACGTCCAGCATCCAAAACGTACTGCAAGAAGTCCAACACCACACTGATAGGGCAATTAACTGGGTTGAGAGCACGATCTGTCCACCATGAAATAAACAGCATCCAGTGCAACATGTTGAAGGTGCTCTAGTAGTCCTTACTCCCGCGGAGCAATGAGAGAGCACCCTCTCAATCCCAGGGGCTAGATGCACAGCTTCAGGCTGCCCGGAAAGGGATGCCACTGTGCCCCGTACATCTGTGACAGCAGATCCTTTCGCAGTGGCAGGTGGTGAGGCGGACCAGTTGTTAAGAGTTGATAAGAGGCTGAACCAAGGCATTCCTAGAAAACAGGAAACACTAGAATTAGCCTGCGATGCTTCTCCTGCACTCGCCTCAGGATGGACCAAAGGAGTGGAATTGGGGGAAGATCTGGCCATTAGTCGGCCAGAGCATCCTGGACCAATGACCCTTCCTCCTCCTGCACTGAAAACCATAGCGGACAATGTGTCGTTGTCCTGACGACGAAAAGGTCCATAGCCGCTATTCCGTAGCTCCTCCAAATTGACTGAACAACTTCCTTGTGTAGAAACCATTCCCCTGGTCTTGGCTCTGAACGGGAAAGGGAGTCTGCCACCCTGTTGCAGCAACCAGGAATGTGAGTTGCCCTGACTGAAGGAAAGTGCTTGTTTGCCCACAACAGAAGGCTTCTTGTCAACCAGAGACAAGATTGAGAACTGGTGCCCCCTTGGTGACTGATAAAAATACTACCGTGGTATTGTCCTACCTTACCAGAATGTGTCTCCCTAATAGTTCCTGCTTGAAATGTCTAAGGGTGAAAAACACTGCACACAGCTCCAGAAGATTGATGTCACAGTTCATGAATTCACTGACTCTTTCTCACTACGTGGTGTTGTGTGTGCAGGTGGGCGGGTTCACTGATCAGTACCCCTGATTAGCGGCTCCACCTGCATCTGATCAACGGCGCCTACATATGCTCACAGTTTCGTCTTGTCTTTGTCAGATCGTTGTTGGTGGTGTAAGGCATCTGGACCCTGTCAGATTGACTCATGCAGTCCAAAACATTTGAAAAAGCTTTTAAACTTTGGACTCATGGAGGTAAATTAGTCGTAGGCTCCAGCCAGTCTACCATAGATGATTTTGGTGACAAGTTTTATGGCACCCAGAGGTTTAACAGACAAGACACAGAGCTTCACAGAGATGTTTATCACCCAACTACCCCAACTCAGGGTGAAGACATTCCAACACACACACACACACACACACGGACCTTTATTAACTTCATCATATAAAGACTTTACCGAAAGATATTTGATATGTTGTTATGTTCGTCCGATTGCCCAGGTCCTATGAAGGTATCTGGGAGTGTATAAGTAGTTGTAGCGTCTGGACCAATCACACACACACAGAGTGTCGGTTTTGCCTAGTGAATATCCTGTTACAATAGATAAGGATTTGTATGACCTCTAGAAGGGAATTCGTGAGATGTGACACTCACTTACTTCTCCTGAGGAGGAGAAATAAACCCTGTTAATCTTATATAATATATATAGACACACACGCCTTCTTCATATCAGCCACACAAAAAGAGCTATATACAAGTATTTCGCTTACTAAGCTTTCATAGCATTAAGATTTGTTTACCCCCGTTTAGGGTGATGTTAGAGGGTTTTGTCCAGGTGAATTTTGCAAAACTGTGATCCTTACGGATCTCTCTCTCCCTCTCTCTTCTCGCTCTCCTCCTCCGCTTACTCGCATCACCATGTAACTCCTTCGTGATCCTCCTCCGGGGATCTTTTTCTTTTGTTTGTTTAAGTTTTATTTTTCCTTTCTACTTTGTTCATTTCCTCAGACGAGTAAGTGAACTTAGCCTGAATCGTTTCTTTGGTAATTTTACGTACGAGACCTTTAAGCCTTCGTTCGAAAGTGTGCGCTCCGGACCCATCCGCAGGCCACGTGACTCTTCCACGGAACCCATCCACATGCCTTCGAAGCAGCCACACAACGAGCCAGTGCACGTATTCGTACCAGGCTTTAAGAGCATTAAGATGTGTTTCCCCGTGTTGTCCCTCAAAGGTTTTAAGGTCTGTAATTTGCCACTGATCCTTCCAGATTCTCTCTCTCTCTCTCTCTCATTCTTTCTCTCTCTTTATTGATGCTTTCTCTTTCATTGTGTCGTTGCCATTATTGTGTTTGTAAATACATTTATTGTAACGTTAGTAACCGTATCCGTAGTTTTCCTTTATTAAATGCATTATATTCATTTATTGATTCTGTCTCTGCTCATTCAAGTCCCTTTAATGTATAAAGATCCAAAGCTACGTGCTTTACAACATTTATTGATACTTAGTATCGTTATAGACCAGGAAGGTTGTCCCTTGTGGCCAGAAGGATAACTTCTCTTGAAAGTCTATAAGTAGGATAATTTTGGTGAGGTTTGATTAGATCAAATGATCAGGATTGCTGGACGAACAGATGATTCGATTATAAGTTAATCCCCTTTAAGATTATCCTGACGATAGATCTATGATGGACATAATTGATATATTAAATATTTAATTATAATCTGTTGTGATTAAGTATTAATATACAATTGAGCTGATAATAACCTGTCTGTAAAATATAGTCATTAGCCATTAATCATAATCCCTTGTAATTAATGTTCTATGTACACATATGAATACAGATGCAGGGAAAATATTATCCCTTGATTTAACATGTATGATTATCTGTGTCCACCCGTATGAATAATTATTAATTGAAAAATTACTAATTTTTGAATACATATCCCCAAAGCCTGACCCAGGTTTCCTTACAGTGGTTTCCGGTGTTTTCGTCTCCTGCCTGTCCTCGTATCTTCCGTGTTTGCACCTGTATCCAGTATTCCTGTCCGCTTCACTCTGCACTCTTCCACGGAGGTTTTGTTCTTCGGGTCCCCGAGTCCTGGCAGCCAGCGCATCAGAATACCATCATCCTTCACCATCGCGACTGACTGGGTTGTCCATCAGCGTCCCTGCGCTACCAAGGGCATTTGTTCCTGGACTCTTGCTTCTAACTACTCACAATCTTATCAAATATACTTCAATAAACTGAGTTTTAATTGCATTTGAATCCCCTGTTTATTGACCATGACAATTCATATGAAAAGTGCTTAACAGTTGGTCTCAACTGCCCGGCATACCTTGGTGCTGCCAAAGTCGTCCCCACCTGCTAAGGGGGTTATCCGTGGTTACCACCTCCCTGTGTCCTGGAGGCGACCCAATCAGCACTCCCCTTCGAAGAAATTTGTCCCTCTTCCATAGTATCAGAGAGGCAGCCCAACTGGTCATGTCCCAAACCAGCGTGTGTCGATTGTGAACCGGTGACAAATGTTTGGCCATCAACCAGCGTTGGAATGGACGAAGATGCAACAGGCCTAGCTGAATGACTGATGACGCCACTGTGAGAAAGCCTGACAGTCTTAGGAAGCTGATAAAGGGCAGCTTGCAATGGACCTGGAACTTTGGTAAGGTTGTCTGCAACACCTGCCTTCAGCCTTCCGTGAGGGTAGCTCTCATTGCCTTGGAATCCAAATTCATGCCCAGAAAGCACACTGGGCGACTTAGAGTCAGGCAGCCTTCTTGAAAATTCACCTTTAGACTCAAGACAGCAACGTGAGATAACAGACTTGTCAGTGTTGTCGACAACTTGCTGAGGTGATCTGGCACACAACAGGCAATCGAGGATCAGCATGTCCTTTTGTTGAAGTGGTTCCAGTGCCAACTGAACTGTTACGTCCTGCCCCGAAAAGTGAACTTAAGAAACCTTCTGTGGAGAGGGGTGATGCGAACGTGAAGAGACACGTACTTCAGGTACTGTTTAAGATTCTGAGGTTTCATCTAAGATTCTGAGCCTGAAGTTTCCATCTTTCTTCCGGATGGGAAAATATTTTTAATAGAATCTCCCGGGATGGATATTGGGGTCTACGAATTCTGTGCAATAGAATTCATAGACCCCAATATCCATCCCGGGAGATAAAACCCAAGTTTTAGATTTCAGTTGATCTCATCCTGATGAGGATCCTGGATCACTGTTGGATGAACCTGGGTGCTCACTGGGGGTCTGTGACAGAACTGAAGACAAAAACAGTCCCGTCACAGAACCTATACCCCTAGCGATGGCTGGGGGCAGTTCCACTACCCTTGGGGGAGGCGCCAGTGAGTCTATTTATGGAAATGCCCCCCGCCATTGCTAGGGGTATAGGGTCTGTGATGGGACTGTTTTATTGGAGTTGGTGGCCTGAACAGAGAACGGGGTACTTCCCTTCTTGATGACAAACCAGGCTGATAATCCTGTTGTGACGGCTTGTAAGATTGCCCTTGTCTACGGTGCTGCGGAATGGTATGACGAACCGACACCTTTTGTGCAGCCAGTGCAGGGTAACTCACACTGAGCCCAATATGCTGGGATTGGGATTCCGCCACCCATGCCCTGCGCTCAAAAGCCTCCTGAGCAGCTGACCCGAAGACCTAACCAGGTACTAAAGGTAATTGACGAAGATTGTGGCGACATACCTATGGAAGCTTGGACTGAGCTAGCCACACTTGTCGTCTAGCCTGTGTAACAAGCCCAAGACAATCCTGACACAGTGTTATATATAAACACAATAAATCATCAGTATGTCTGCATTCCGTGTTGGGGCAGCGTAACTGCTGCCTAAGGGCCTCATCCGGAGATACCACCAAAGAAGAGATACATGGCTCTACAGGAGGCATGCTACCGAGCCCCTTCTCCTGGGCTTAAGCCATTGCCGCTAAAGTGTGTGCTATTCCATTCGTTCTGGAAGAAGGGCCAGAACAAAATACTGAGAAAACAACCTCAGTAAATTCAGGACAGCTAGGTATCAGGAAATCCTCTGGTCGAACAACCAGACGACGCAAGAGGTTTGAAGGCCCCAGCACCGGAGAAGGTAGGTCCAAATTCAACTTAGCAAAGGCCATCTTGATTGTGTCTTGCAATGAAAATGCCACTGAAGAACCGGCAAGCAAATGAATGAATAAGACTCTAAAGGTGAAACAAATTTAAAATAAATAAATAAATAAATCACAAAACAAGAATCGTTTTACCTCAAAATAAAAAGAAAAAGTCTGGCTCAGACTCAGGCCAGCATGTCATCAAAGATTCAACCATGAATTTCACAAAACTAAACGAGAATGTGAGGGCATCTTTCAAGCTTAAGCTGAACTGTATGGACTTTGCAACAATACAATGGCTCAAAAAAACAATCAAATCCATAAAGGAATGGGTGAAAGAAATGAATGGAGAGTTACAGTATGGGAAATCCCATATTTTCCTAGAAATGCTTGCAGCTTAAACCGGGAAGTATAGGCACGGAAGCCCTAAATATCACACATTTGACTGCAGTTTCTTACTGTATAAGCTCCAACATATAGTGGATCTCTCGTATTAGTATTCACCACATCACCCAATTCACCTCGAACTGTCAACATTTATTGACAATGAAGGACTTCAGGTCATTTTCTCACTGCAAAACTGTAAACAGAAACACAAGGATGTTTATTCTTCTTCATGAAAAAGTAGTGTTACGATCGAACATCTTGATAGCATTACAATTCTGACATAACATAATGCAGTTTATCATCTGGGGGAAGTATTACACAACAGTCTTATATGAAACATTTCCCACACTGGCATATTACTGGGAGATCCCTGAAATGTGCTAACAAGGCCATGATGGCACAGGTACATGATGGGCTTTTATCAATCCTGTGAGTAATCAGTTAAGAATGAGTACACAAAATCTGATTAGCAATAGTTTACCTTCCACTCTTCATTAAATTTGAATTACCATTGAAACTGAGATTTAATGACGGTGTATTTTTGCCATGAGACAGTAATGTGCGATAATGTCTACGGGGATGTGCTGTTTTATTTACAAGTGAAGCACATCTTGGCACCTTTATTAGGCTACACCTTCCACATGTCAGGTTACAGAACTAGCCAGTGGGAATAACAACATATAAGACTATGACTAGGGCTAGATATCGAGTTCGATACTTTTAAGGCCCCAATCGAATTGCCTCCATACCATCGAGTATCAAAAAAATGTCTTGTCGTTCAGTACCAAATTTCGATACCTGAGGGGTTAACCTGGTCAATGTCAGTGAAACACTAAGCATGCAGCATGTATGATGTGCCTAAATCAAGAGCTGGTGATTGACTGTGGCTAGGCATAAAGGAAAAACACTAGTTTACGTCGGTTTGAAGGCAACAGTGTAGCCCAGACAAGCACAGCGTACATCGCGCGTGCTGTGAAGTAAATGAAACCGTGCTTCTGCGCCATTCATTGATGCAGAACCATAGTGCAGAACATGCAGGAATCATATTTAAATAGTCCCTTTGTGTTTTAATATTCTCACTTTGACAATATTTAATTTGAGAGAAACTATCGTCACATAGGAGGTGGTCTACACGGCAACCCGTCAAAATAAAAGTTTGGTTTAACTTAAAGAAACTGTGATAGAAATTAGGGCTGTAATCTGTAAGACTAGTTGATTTATTGGTCGATACGTTCTGGCTCGACCAAAATTCTGATTGGTCGATTTTTTGCCACGTTAATTTCATCAGGTGGAAAGCACTGATTGTTAATGGGGGTGTTTTAAGAGCACCCCTGTTTCACAGGTAACAGTCTGTCTTCAGAACACCCCCCCTGTTTTCACTTTTTTGGATTAGCCCAACCCACTGGAGACAGATTGAAGAAAGTACTAGAAGGCCTTGGTCTGGTGGTTTGCTGAATATTTATTTAATTGTGAGCGTTTAATTTACAGTCCTCCTACCATGTCAAAGACATTGGCAGTGGGGCAGCATTTTACAAAAATAGATGACGGAAAAAAAGTCGAATGCAAAGTTTGCAAGCAACAGTTTACATATCACAGCTCGACTACAAACATGGCATATCACCTAAAAACGGTAAGTTCACTTGTCTGCGTTAGGTTGCCCCGTCTGTTTTGAGTAGGCTATATTAACATATATTTTAGGGCCTAATGCCCCTAATGCAGTTCTTGTGCTAATATCACTAGTTGAAATAGTACTATTTTCAGAAATCATAGGCTATGATTTTGCGCAGGTGCACGTGAAGCAACTCTGTCAGAGCCGACAGACTCAACTGTGTCATTTCAGTGCAAAATAATTAGGTCAAAAACGATTTAATATACTGCAAATAGCCCACTAGTTTTTTATGTTTATTTATAATTAATTTAGGCGGATAAGGCTACCAAGTACTGCGCAGCTAATTAATCTAACTGTTTTTTTCCCACCCCACCCCCCCAGTTGATTTTTTGTCGAAATTTCAGGACTTCAGTCGACCAAGATTTTCTTTGGTTGATTACAGCCCTAATAGAAATATATTAACCTAATCTTGTACAGTATAAATGTCCATCTTAATGTAATACTACTGCCACTCCTACTACTACTACTCCTAATTCAATTATTATTAAAACTAATTTTCGTCCATGTTATAATTTTAACAGTAAACCTATGTTGTGTAGCACTTGATTGCAAAAAAAAGAATTAGGGCTTGTTTAATTTTCATTTTAATAAAAGATTAAATTTATGTTTTATGGCTTCATTTGATTACCAGAACAATAAATCAATTAAATACACAACATAAAATTAAAAAAAAAAATCATAGGGCCGTATTATTATATACAAATTAATACATTAAGTAATTATAGACTAAATAAAACACTGTTAATAAATTGCTGTTAAATTGAACAAGTTTCATGATTTAAATTAATTACACATGCTTTTTGGTTAATACAATTTTATTTAACCATCCAGAAAATTTAAACGGGGAAAAAAACAGAATCCAGAAAAATTTAAACGGGAAAAACGGAATTAACTCACATTAAACTAGGTACCTTGTAAATTGGCTGCATTACCAGTTTAGCTTTCTTGTTTTTTTTCCCCTCTTCACATTAATGTTACAGCCTCTGCTATAATATTATCTGTTCATAAAATTGGTATCGAAAAAAGTATCGTTCAGGAATCGGTATCGAAGTCATGGTATCGGTATTGAAATATTTTGAACAATACCCAGCCCTAACTATGACATTCAAATAATGAGTGCGATCTGGATTACATCCAAATAAAGGGAACAGGATGAAGACACTTTTAGTGAGCATACAGTGAAAAATGCCTCGTGTCAGTCATGGGCAAAAAAGGTGACAGAATCCCACACATGTGCACTGAGAAGGGCATAACATACATTAAATCAATTAGAAGTTTTATGTGCTCACTCGTGTCCCTTCATATTTTTAAGAAATGCTGTGTCAGAAATCAGGCAGCAGTGTCCATCGTGTGAACAGTATAGTTGCATTTCTGCTACTTGTCTAAAATTTATGTAGGCTGATATTTTAGAATAATTAAAAAAAAAATACAGGTAAAATTAGAAGTTAGCATCACACCGGTTCCTTCGACAAAAACCATTAGGATTTTCCATAGGCTTTTGAATTGTTGCAAAAAATAAGCTCTCAGATCAACAAAAGTTTATGATATGTCATTTTCACAAATGAACACAACTTTTATGAATTTTGAAGCCTAAATACAATCAACAGAAATAAAAAGCTAACCTTTGGCTATAAATGAACCACACCACAGTCCCTCAACTTGTGTGATGACTTTTAATGTCCCCGACAACATCAATAGTCCCATTTAGCAACTTGTTTCCAACCGCCTTTTTCAGTACCCCATCACGAGTGGGGTATTACTGGTGTGTTATGTTGTTGTAGAATAAAACGTAAAAATATATTCTTGAGCTTGTGTTCACCACAGACCTTATTATAGGCTTTTAACAACAAAAAAAACAAATAAAAACATCGACTTCGGGACGATGGAACCGGAAGTGCTCAAATTTCCGGGTTTTGGCCTACAAAAATACACCATTCCTGCCGCAATCTGTGGACTGAGTAATTTTTCAGTGAAAAAAAGGTTTTATTTAATTTACTTTGTTAAACAAATTTCTACACACCCTGATTGTCTGTACAAATTGATCTTTTACAGTCAAGTTCAATTGCAATTTTGCTTGGTTTAAATCAGGATCTGAACACTGGTTCCATTGCACACTAAACACGATACTGGATAGTGCCAAGATTATCCTATATTTTACTTTGTAAGATGTTAAAAAGTGTTTTTTTTTTTTTCCCCTCATTGGTTATGTCTTATCTCACTGACGGCACTAAGTAAGCAAAGGGAACCATGGGAACTCAAAAAATCTAATCCTGGAATAAACTATGTGACTATATACAAATAGTCATAATCTCCTTTTATCCAAAAATGCATGAAAATCTCAAGTCTTAGTTAGTATACAAGCCAATCCTGAGTTACATACCATGCATTTAAACTATGTAGTATATTTTTTGCATGTTTTAATCCAAATGAGGCTTTACAACACGTTCAAGATGCCCATATCCAAAGCCATTGTTTGTTCGCGCTGAATTTCAGTCTTTCAGCATGTGCTCAGAATAAAAGTTCAGAAATGCACTTAAATGACACAAAAGTGGGTTGACAGCATGGTGGCTTTGGGGAAAAATACATAAATATTGGCGTACAGTAATTGAACCCATAGCTACTTGTTGTGAAGACTGTATGTGTTAGAGCCCTGCATTTCAGCCAGAGCCCGACGGGCCCCGACTTATTTACGCCCCTAGGGCCGGGCTTCGGGACAATTTTCACGTCTTAGTTCACACGCGGGCCGGGCCTCGGGCCAGTTTTAGGCTTATCGTTTTTATAGCCCATTTTAGACATTAATTAAAATAAAATAAGAGAAGATGACGATTCAAAAGCAAACATAGAAAGACGTTTTATAACCTATCACACTGACATATGACTGACACATGACAGTCTGCTCAAGCACACAGGTTTCCCAGCGGCGCGATCCATGATTCGCGCGACCGGCTCGTTCTGTGTATAGTGTCCCCGCCAGTAGCGAGCGTGACTTCAACGCAGCTGGAAAAAGTACGACTGGATTAAAACCGTCCACTGTGGATGCTTTTTCTTCACGATGCTCTGTAAGAGACTGTTCTGAGCCATGTTTGGAGGCTGTATTGTTGCTTTTCGTTTGATTGGACGTTATTTTCATTAGTCTGTTGGAAACTATTGGAAATAAGAATGGTCATGTTCTGTAGTGAAGACTTGATTTTTGAGGTAAGATAACCTGCATTTTGATTTTCATTTAATTTGATGTCATTTATTTGATTTGTTTAGATTGTATTTAGCTCATTTAGTTTGCGAGCGCTGTTGCGCAGCACTGAGCAGCAGAGCAGTTTGACCCAGCTTTTCAAAAATGATAATAAACGTTTAAACTACCTGTCTGATATGCTTAAGTTGTTTTATATCTATGGATTTTATTGTAGCCAAGTAAAGTGTTGATTTGAGAGGCTAAATGGATCAAACATGTTTAACTTGCTGTCGGCTGCTTGGTCGTCATAAATTTTTTTTAAAAATAAACATTTTAACTTAATAAAGAAATGAAAAGAAACTTAACTACTTTGCCATTAAGAACAAAACAGATCTATTTTAAAGGCTGCTACATAGGGCAGGCTGTGTAATATGGTTTTTTGTTTGTTTTTTCGGTCTCGGGTCGGACTCGGGCTGATAATTCTGATGAGCTTTCGGACACGGGCCGGGCTAGGGCCTAGATTTGAGGCCCGTGCAGGGCTCTAGTATGTGTATAAAGAAAAACACTGTAATAGAAGTAGAGTTGTTCCTAGTACTAGTATCGGAAATGCCGCCGATACCAATAAAAATGCTGGCATCGGTATCGGCGAGTACTTCTACCCAGGCAACCGATCCGGTACCATTTTCTTAAACAATATCTAGTTATGCACGCTAGCTTTGCATAACGCTGCAAATCGGAGATCAATTCTTCTTTGCTGCTCTAAACAGTGGTTGCTTGTGGCGACACAGGAAGTTGTGCTGTTGCCACAAGCAACCACTGTTTAGAGCAGCGAAGAAGAAAACGCGTGCACGCTATCAGTATGTCTGCTGTTTAGCAGTATTTCAGACTGGACCAACCAGACAGTAAAACGGCGACATGTCCCGTATGCCATACTGCAATTTCGAGGGGTGGAACAAGATTAGCAACTTCAACACGAGTAACTTAAAGCATTTGAAGACGCGTTACCCCGCAGAACACGGTTACACAAAGGCAAGGGCAGAGAAGAATGAGCCGCACCAGAATCAACAATCTCTAAAAGCTTCATTCAAACAAAGAGAAATGTTTTCAAAAGACAGCCAACGAGCGATAAATACAACCGACAACATGTATTGAGTTTATTTTTCTGGATGACCAGCCGCGGTCAAAACTGAAATGCCGTTTATTTAACAAAATTGTTTATGGACTTTAAATTATAAAGAGATTATTTTCTTATATTATTCATATATAATTTTTTAGATTCCTAGATTTATTTGTTGCACTTTTTTATGCAGTTATATTGTAAAACTAAAATACCTTTTTCAGTTTACAGTATTAGATGTGTGGTTGCATTTTAAGTTCTTTTTCACTTAAGAAAGATAAATAATATATTGCTGTGAAATGTCAGATAATAAAAATACTCTAGTTCACTGTATGTATTTGTTCATGCTTAATTAAGGGATAAGTCTGAAACACACCATAAAATAATTATATCAATTCATACAGTGCTAGTGTGAATTGCAGCTGTATAGATACTGTACACATCCAAGTATCGGATCAGTACTCGGTATCGGGCGATACCCTGAGTCCAGGTATCGGAATCGGTATCGGGAAGGGAAAAAGCGTATCGGAACATCTCTAAAGAGAAGTCATAACAAAATAATTTTAAATTCAAAGAGGGCAACGGTTATGCGTTCAGATACCTTTGATAACAGGCTTACAGATTCTGAAAGGCAGTGTGTTACTTTGACAGTGCAATTGAGATTAAAGAAGCGCAGTAAGATTATGTATAACAATGCATTCAACATATGTAAGATCTTGAACAAAGTCATCCAGACACTCTGGACAGCTCAAAAGACAAAAGATGTGTGTATGTATTCCTAGTGACTGTAAAGGGGTAACCGGCAGCATACTTACACTGACTTTCTTCTATCATGTGGAGTGGAATATCAAAAGTGAAAGATGGCTGATCACATGCAGCACAGTAAAGGAGTCCTCTCACAACCTGCACCATATCCATGAGGAAAATAGTGCCTCAAGGAATACTTGAGATACCAGATCTGCAAAGCCAGGAAGGTTACCTTCTCATTTAGCTAGCAAAGCTATTTCTATGACCATGACAGAAAAATCTATAATATGCCCCTAGCTACTCTTAAGATATCCTCCAACTGAGAATATTTATTCAACACAGACTAAAGGAAGTCTTATTTCTTCTCGATTTACGTATAAATAAGGGCAATACTTGTGTCGTATGACTTTTATGGGGAGGCCATGTTGTGCCCTTAAGCATTTTGATTGAACAATCAAATTCTAAGTTCAATGGAGGTCATGGGGTTTTATTGGACATGCATAATTCAACTTTCTTCTGTTTTCTCACACTATGACCTGGAGGATCATATAGACTCATATTTGTGAACACTGACTACGTTTACATGTGCACCAATGCGATTATTTCCAATAATCAACGGGCAAACCTCTTCACTCCGGTTTATAACCAGTTTTCATTATTCTGATCATTCGCTAAGACATGTGGTTATTATTACCGCCATTATACAAATAATGAACTCAGAAACAGTAGCTTGTTACTGGCCACTGTTTTAATCTAATTACATCAAATGCAAAACACAGGTTTTTCTGAAAGGTTATTCGACGCAGTGATGAATATCACAATGCCGCTGCAACAGGGTTTGCCTACATTGCATCACATTCTTTGCGTGGTCTCTGGATGAAGATTCGGAGAACAGACTGTATTGAAAGAGTTTAGTGATTCGGAGTGGAGGGAAAACTTCTGAATAATGTTACACAGTTCATTCATGAAGTTGTGGGAAAACATGTGGCGATCTGTGTATGTCCAAGCACATGCGCACTTTGGTCAGAGCAGGAATAATGTGATTAAGGTGTTCACATGCCTATTTATTGAGATTAAAATTGCTGTACACCACAGTTTAATGTGAGTATGGTTACTATCATTTTGAGCTTAATCACATTAGTTTGATCTAAGTATTGTGTTTACATGAGATAAAGTTTATTCACATACCACAATATTGCCAAAATCCCATTATAATCGCATTATGAGTGTGCATGTAAACTAGGGCTGTACGATTAATCACAATTTACATGTAATCGCACTTAAATCGAGATGGCTTATCACGATTTTGAAATCGCAAAGGCTGCGATTATCTTTTACACGCAGCTCGTCATTGACGTACGGCTCTGTAAACGCTGCTCCATCTGAAAGCACTGAGTTTGAGTCACTTATAACGTGCATTTGAAAAAGCAACACGCGTCAAACATCTTTCCAAACATGAGAAGCATTTATGAACCTCTTGTCCAACAAAAGGATATCGCTGTTCAGCTACAGCGATAGAGATTTCCAGGAATGATGCACGTTATTGTACTTCTGCGGCGGGAAGCATAAAATAATCGCAGCCTTTGCCAAATCGCATGCGGTTTTATTGCGATTAATCGTGCAGCCCTAATGTAAACCCACTCATTGTAAAGCTTCTGTCACTTTGACGGTATTTTGTGCTCATTTCTATGGGGGAATAAACCCGCTCACCTTAAGAAATACCTATGGCTACCTAACTAAAGCCTTGCACTTTCAAACTTCCAGCAATATTACTGGGCCTGCAACATTAATAAACTTCTCTTTTGAAACAGGAATAGCTACTCTGACAACTGTCCACCATGGGTGCATACAGAAACATTGTCCGAGAGTACACTTGACTCTATTGTTTGTTCTCAACTTCCTTTAGTTATTAGCAGGGTCTCAAATAATCCTAGTCACTAGTTCCCTCAAAATCTGGGTTCAATTTAAGAAACATTATGGTTTACATAGTCCATATTCACATGCCTATCTCCAACAATAACTTTTCCCCCATCCAGTTCCTGCATTTCACCTTTGGTCATCTAATGGCCTTCTCAAGATTATTGACCTCTTCGAAAAGGATTATTTGCCGCTTTTTCCTTCTAATCTAAAAAATATAACCTACTCAATCATCACTTCTTTCAATTCTTCCAAATTAGACATTTCATACAGAAGCAGTTCCATCACTCTCCTAATCATCCCCTGGAAACACACATGTACAACTTTCTTGCTTTGAAATGTCAACCATAGGAATCAAATTTCTGTCATATATAATTGAATAAATCGGACCATACTGACACTTTTAAAGATACTTGGGAGCATGACCTAGGACTTGCTATCTCAGAGGATCTATGGCATAACATATTGAAGGTACATTCCTCTTCCATTTGTGCAATGGTTTATTACAGTGTAAAATACTAATCAGAGCACACTATTTCCCAGACAGGAGCGCCACCTGCAACTTTTTGAACTACATTAAAGACCTACCTTGATCACTGGTAACTGACAATAAATAATATTTGTCAGCTATTAGAAGGAACTTTTTTTCTATTTGATCTATTTTATTTTCATTTTCTTTTCGCTTTTCGTTTGCTTGTTTCTTGTCCAATGGATCATGGAAGGGATTAATAACGGGCAATGTCTTACAGTTTAACTTGTCATCAATGTACCACTCTGTATGGTCATTGGTCATACAAAACAAAAATCCAAAAAGATTTGGACATGTACAAGTAAAAACAAGTTTTAAAAAAAAAAAGTCAGTAGGGCTCCAGAGATTATTCCTTTACTATTCCTATGAAGAGGATCCAAGATACACTTAACGGACAAGGTGGTATAATGTGTAGTTGTAGTGTGGTTTATGAATTAATAATGAAAAGAAAAAAATATAATAATGTAGGCCACTATACCAGAATCCATGGCAAGTGCCTTTCTAAATAGTCACTAAGGTGTCAAGGTTTAGCTGGTTTTTAGTAGCATGACCCCATTAGCCCCTGCTGGTAAATGCACCAACATTCTCCATTGATGGCCAATTTAAATGGATTTAATATCTGATGCAAATATTTCATTATATTGTAGATATCCCTTATATGTTTACCTGTCTGCTGCCCTTGTCCTAGTTCAGGATATAGTCGCTTATGGTGCCATCACCCAATCAACATTGTTTTGATGACTTTCTCAGGTACAATTCTCCTCGACAATCCACCAAGAACACATGATCATTTTGAAGAAAGGGGTCTCTTTTCTCATGTGCCACTTGTTGTTTGTGGGAGGGTAGTTTTTCCATAAAATTAAGATTCAGATGTATTTCTGAAAGGTTAAGATTAGCACCAGGAATTGGAATATAATTTACAGGTCCCACCGGTGCAGAGCTGATAGGCTAACCGGTTATTATCAGTCCTTTTTATAACAGTTGCTTATATTTCCAGCTTTAGAAATGTACGGATTATACAGAGTCTAAAAATACGAGTCCAAAAGCTGTATGTTAGAGGTAGTGGGTGTGTGCTGGTAAAAATAGCATCTGTGCTTGTTCTCATAAGTGATTCTACATTACACCAAGAGGAGAGAAAGAATTTCAAAACAAAGCTGCTGTTCAATGATATACATTAAAGCTCGTTCACATATTTAATTAGTGGACCTATTATGCAAAATTCACTTTAACATGGTATTTGGTGTACACAACCACGCTATAATGATAAAAAAAATCCACCCACTCCTTTTTTTATATTCTCCATAAATCATAAACAGTGTCTCAAAATGAGTTCGCATTTCAATACATTTTGACATCACAATGGAACAGGCCACAACTGGTGATGGAATCTGCCCTATTAGCTTAAATCCTCCCCTGAGTGAGCCCTTCACAGTCCGTCATGTTTACCTCCTCGCTAGAGCAGCTAGTGGAAACACAAGAGTGCCTCAGCTACATGACAAACAATCTAAATGTTCTGTTAATGGCTGTATCAATGAACACAGAAATTAGTCTAAATCATTGCCTTTCTAAACGCGTTAGACGCATGCGTTTGACCTTTGCGCTCGCCTCTCACATCTTTTACAGCATCTTGCGCAGGAAACAGCGTTTTAAAAATGTAA
The DNA here is from genome assembly GCA_030578275.1 of Meda fulgida. Lineage (NCBI taxonomy): Eukaryota > Metazoa > Chordata > Actinopteri > Cypriniformes > Leuciscidae > Meda > Meda fulgida. The sequence continues at coordinate 14,051,856 of CM060640.1, read as the reverse complement.
AAAAAAAAAACGTTTAAAAAACGCATTTTGACATTTTGCATTTTCAACTACCCGCGTCTCGCATTTTTAGACACAAAGACGCGTTGTGTGTGAATGGCACCGAATGAGAGAAAAAAAAAACAGTGCAGTCAATTGGGAAGAAGAAAAAAACTAGATTAATCACACATTTTTCTGATTAATCACAATTAATCGTGATGAAAAACTCAAACTTGTTTTTAATAAGTTTTTAATATATTTTATAATGTTATAATTTACAGTTAATCTCCAAATTAATGTAGAAACAACATAAAGACAGCTTGATTTAAATACTTGTTTAATGGCTTTTTTTATGAATGAAGGCCAGTATCACTGATACTACTGCTGCTACTGACGTCTCGATGAAAATATATATTTGTATTAATCATACATTAATTATAGCCATTCAACATGGTGTAATTGAAAGCTATTCGTTTTTTTTGTTTTGTTTTTTACATTTATTAGGCATAAAAAATATAAAAACGTTAATTTAAGTGAACTTAAAAAAATCCTCACATAAAGCCATAATAAATGTCATATTTACCTGTCTAACAGGTAGGAAATATAAAAAAAAAATTTAGTAAAGTTATCAAACCGTCTTGTGATGGATTTTTTAATGAATAAAATAGTAAACTGTATATCAAACTAATCATAATTCTACTATATATATCAAACTAATAATTCTACTGTAAATCAAACTAATTCTAACATCTAACCTTACTTCTTTAGGCCTAACATTCGACCACTTGAACAAAATGTAAGTTTGTTTCTAAATCAGTGGAAAATTTTTTTGAAAAAGGGTTTGCATATGAAGAACCAATCAAATTGTAGGGAAATGATGTAACGTATAATTTTTCCCAAGCTCTATTCTATAAAAATTATTATTTTTAAAATGAAATATTTTTTGCTGTTGGAAGTCTCTGAAATTTGTCCGATATCCTATTATTTTCTATGTTACTTTTGTACTTTTGTTCATTAACTTTAATGACAAACAGCATAAGTGGCTGCTGTCACTTTAAGATCTGTCACTGCTGACAATGATTTTCATTTTCTCACAACTCTTTACGTTCAAATAAGACTAAGTCATTTAAGACTGCTCTTATGAGGATACTTGACAAAACTGAAATTTTTCCATAATTGTGTGTTACTGCTCGGTCAGTCACAAAAGAGAACTCAATACTGGCGTATTGAATGGTTTAAAAGCATTTGCATGAATAAAAGTGTCACAGACATATGGGGACACTTAAGAATTATATTACATCGGATCTTATAAAAAGGGGCATAATGTGTCCCCTTTAAGGGGATATTTCACCCAAAAATGAAAATTATGTCATCATTTACTCAGACTCATATAGTTCCAAAGCTTGAAAATGCTGATTAGCCAGACTTTCAATGGATGGTCAAAAATATATTTTTTTATATTCTCCCATTTGTGTTCTGAAGATGAATGAAAGTATTGGTTTGGAATGACAGAATTTATGCCAAAAAATTCTATTAAAATGACCATGATGCAGTGTGACCAAGAGTAATCATTTAACTTTTTTTTTCCCAAGTCATCTTTATTATTATCCATCTCATCTGCAAGACAACTGGTTTATTGCCCTGAAGCAACATGGTGCAACATTCACTGTAAAAATGAAAAGATACTAGAGGCAACATTTGGTGTTCCTCAGTCTTCCACACTGGCAGAAACCTCTTGAGAGCCTCAAGGCACCCTTCTGAAGATGCCTCAAATATTGTGTTCACAAGTTTAAAATATGTTTCAAGTGCTTCAAAGCATTTACCTTCTGATGAGGTTATTGACAGTCTTTAGAGGTATTGCATGAAGTTGCATGTTCCTTGGAGAACTGAACTTTTGAATGTTAGGCTGTGGGCCTAGAGGTTATCTAAAGGAGTCTACAAGTGAGGTAGTCTGTGATCCCCAAATGGCCCCTGAAATTATCAAAATTATATTTTTGTATTTACAGTGATATTGCACCCTGTTACCTCAGAGTAACTATATCCATTGTGTACACATTTTAAGCACATGCTGCATATAATCTGACAACAGAAATATGAAGAGATCCCACGAAGCAATACAAATTTCTTGGTCACACTACATCCTGGTGGTCATTTTAAGATCCTTTTCTGGCATGGAGCACAGGGTTGCTCAATTTTGCTCTGGAGAACTGCCTTCAAAAAAGCAATTTATATATTTTTTTATATTTTTCATATATAAGTCACATATTGGTATGCCATCTTGTTAACGCGATTAATAATAGTGTGCATATTGCAGTTGTCATGTTATTTTTTTATTATTGAATTATTCATTATTAAAATATCAAACTTTTTAGAATTTACATTTCAGGTGAATTAAGGTAAAAGGTTAATAATAGTAAATTCTTTAAAGATTTTCATGTTGCAGTTAGTGTAAAATCACACTACTAAATCATACTACTTAATATAAGAAACTTGTTTAACATCACTCAATTTCACTACACATATTTAAATAAATAAAAGCATGATTGATTTCATTCCATTGTCACATGTTGCTTTAAGCAACATACCTAAAAAGGATTTGTTAAAGGAAGTCAGTCTTTTGCACAAAAAAGCTATCAAAAATATTTCCAACTTCAAAATGCCTGCAATAGAGAGGATTAAAGCGTCATACTAACTTTTGCCTGCAGTATTTTATCAATGCTTAATTCATTTAGCTTGATCCTTTAAATAGTTCATAGCTGACACAGGTAAGAGCACAGTAAACAAACATTTCAGTCACTCAGAAGTGTGATGCACAAGAATTTGCAGTTATCAGACTTACAAATATTTTCTAAAACCTGTAAAAAGTACGCTTCTTCTTTTGTAAAAAAAAAAAAAAAAAAAAAAACAGAAGTTTGGAACCGGCAATATCAGTGGATTGAGATTTAAGATTAAGTGCGGCACGCGCGCATTTAATTCAAGCGCGCAATATTCTTAACAGTGAATAACTTAACAGTTTAATGGTCACTCACCTTCTGCTGACGACGAGCCATATCTGTGGGCTGTTTAGCGTTAAATGGATAAGCGATACATCTCAACACAAACACATAAATCTGTAGTTTAATTTTCCTCTCCGCCTCCTCTTTCTTAATTCTCTCCTGCTCGGTTTTGTCCGCCTCAGCGGGAGAAGGGACCTGTTCCTTCGGGTGGGTACGCGGGGCGTCCGACGTCTTTTCGGGTTTGGTACTCTTTTTAACAGGTTTACCAGTTTTAACTGGCGGTTCGTCCTCAGGTGGTAGTTCTCCCTCAGATTCATCGCTGGAGGACGGGTCCAGCATAGTCGACAGTGAAGAGGCGACAACTCCTCACAGCTGTGGGAAAAGCTACGGAACCCGAGAGGTTTCTGACAACCTCGACCACAAAAGCTGAGGGTTTTTTTCTGAGAGAATGACAAAATGTGTCAGTCGCGAGACTTTTGAGGGCGGAGTCAATCCGAGAACGATTCGGTGACGATGGGATTGATCCACTTTTCTCTCTCTCTCTCTCTCTCTCTCTCTCTCTCTCTCTCTCTCTCTCTCTCTCTCTCTCTCGAAGAGAGCGCGAGTGTGTGGAGGTTCGTGCAGAGTTATGCGAGACAGGTAGGCAACCTGTGGCATGGACAACATGCAACACGTGGGAGGTTCCCTTCTTAAAGGTGCAGTCTGTAGATTCCGATACAACTTTATGTACATATATACAAATACAGATATTGATAAGTGTATAATTCACAAAAAGACCTGGCTGTGCAAAAGGAAGAAATAATTAAATTTAAACTCAGCATGTGTGTCTGCATCCAAAAATTTTTTGTCACATACTGTTTTTGTGGGCAATATTAGCCTTTAGCATGTGCATGGATCCACACTTCAAAAATCTACCAGAAATAGTAGATCATCCGGGGACTTTTGACACTCTTTTGGGGACATACTTATTCTAATCTCACGTACTATTTAGAATGCATAGCATGGACATTGGGATGTAATGAGTCTTTTCTTCCCTTTTGTGAGTGACGTATATCTGAGTGAAACAGCTTCTGAAACAAGAAAAAATGTGTTGGGCGGGACTTGATTTTGTCCATCGGGAATTGATTGGATCATTGAATCGTTGTCGCTTGCTATTGCTGCGATCTCGTGAGTGACAGGTTGTCTCGCCCTCGCCAGTGAACACTTCATCAGAAAATAGATGTGGCTGCAAGAGGAAGGGGAAGTTATACTGATTATAGATTACATTATCCTGTTTTGAAATATTCCATTTAGTGAATGATCGACAGCAAAGTGAAAATTATTACAATCATTACAAAATGTACCCTAACAGCCATTTTCAATCACAGATAATTAGAGGTAATTTGGGTAAGTGCGGCACGCATTCATTTCAAGCGTGAAATATTTTAAACCGCGGTTTAACGGTCACTCAGCTTCTGCTGACGGCGAGCCCTGACTAAAGCAATCTTCTCTCTACTTTCCACAGACTGAACCAGAAGTCATTCATTTCTAATGGAGAGTCACACTGGCTTGAACAGAGTTGTTACCTTCTGTGAATGCAGGATTTTTAGATCTAAATTGTGCTTAGGTGTGTTTAAATTTTTAAATTTTCTGACCACAAAGTATTCATCCCAACTTTTTTCTAACTGCAGCCTACCCAGAACACGTGCTTCTTCTAAAGAACAGACAATTATCTTCAATAAAAGGAGAGTAAATGTTTGCACTCCTTTATTTGAGCTGTCAACAGAAACATGTCAGGTCATGGGTGAAAAGGTAGATTCAGAAATATATTGAGAGTTTACTATACAACTATCACTATAGCGGGCGAAACTTGTCACGGGTCACGGACAGTGAAAAGGCACCTCACCCAGTGTCAATTGAAACCTAATTTAATAATGGAAATTTTGTGTGAAAAATGTCTGAACAATAAAAGCAAACCACAGTTCATATTCATCTTGCTGATCTGTGTACCCAGGGAGAAATGATATGATGTTGATGACTCACAGCGCTTGGAGAAAAGCTATTCCTAAAGGTTAAACTCAATAGTCCTTGCACCATAATTAAGTAGATATAAGAAATAAAATACATAATCAGATTAGACCCTTCATACAGGCTGTCATTAAATCAGACATTACTGAACAGTGACCTTGCATTACAATGGCTGCAGTATCCAAGCATAAATTGATAATGTGGGCGGTTTATAGAATTAGTTCTCTTCACTGCCTCACTTTGAGAACAAATATTAGCCCAAGCCCATTTAGATGGCACATTAGTGCATCCTCTTTTGTTTTACATTAGTTCTAAAGTCTACAGTTTTCCCCCCTAATAAAAATAGGAAGACATTATTTTATTAAGATAGATACTTTCAGAGCTGTTTTCGGTGTATGTGCATTACTTATCTTCAAACAGCCTCCACTGCAGACATGCATGAATAGATGACAGTTTTTCTCTGTAACCTCATTTCATCAAAGCTAATCTGCCTCTTGAATCTCTTTGATAAGGGTGCCACCCTGACTAGATTTGTCAAAACATTTAATTTGGGGATTCAGTAATTAGAGACGAGACAATCCACTCAGTGCACAGTTGAATTAACACTGATACAGATGGCAGTTTTTCAAAGCATTGCTTTTTAAAATCAGTATGAAGTCCCGCTCGAACATGATGACTATGAATGCTTCTGGTTGTATATTATTTAAATGTTGTTGTTTTTCGTGCAAAAACAGTGAAGGACATGTCCACTCCAGACTGACTTGACTTTGTGTTGTGTCCACATGAACTCATATTAACAAATAATTCTCAATGAACACACAGACAAAAAGTAACTGTCTCGCAGTTTTAGTCGTAACAAGAAACATCTCACAAGGAGCACATATGAACAATAGATGTTAACCAAAATCAAGTTTCCATTCAGAGTGCAGTATTCTGTGAGGTGAATTTTAAAATATTGAAACAGACTAAAAAACATTGTAAATTTAAAAACAAAATATGTCTTTGTTATCTGAACTAAAAAAACTATTGGATACTCTGACTGATGCCCTTAAAACTCAACAGGAGCAAAAGCTGAAAATGGGCAATTTTTTTATAGTAACTTTCCTAAAATCAATAGTTATTATTTTCTGGCTACTGTTATGTGCAAGTCTGATAAGCCAGTGTCTAAAGTTGAACATGAGATTTTGTCTGTCATTTACTCCTTTACTCCTTCCTTTGTTCACAGTGTAATTTCAACATTCTACTTATACAGTTCACTAATCTGTATATGTACATGCTAGAGTATAACAAAAATATACAATCATATATTACATTAAGTGCTATGTTTACCGACAGGACTAACCCTGTCACGTAAATTCTTCTTAGAGTTTAAGAAATATTTTTAATATAATACATTTTGTATAAACATTGCACTGCTTAATTGTGCACATACATTGTTCACCAAAGCATCCTGTTTTAAACAGCATTTACTAGTCTCTTTGAACCCATCAAAAGAATAAATGGCAAAAGGAATTACAAATTTGACACGATCACATAGATTAATAAAACTTCATATAATACAAAAATGTATAAACAATGATGTTCAAACCGAACATCTCCTGGACCCCAAAGCATTCAGTATGTTGTATATCTTAAGCCAAGCTGGTTATACCTTCTTGTCCAAGTGATCCAAACAATTAAAGCATTTGGATTGTAGAAGTTGTCAACAATTCAGCCAACTGTGAGGGATCCCATGTAACTTTATAACTAAACTGTCCACAATTCTATGATTTTCACGTGGATGGTCATACTCCAGTGTTGTTTAGCACTGGTGCCCAGTCTGGGTAGGTGTCCAGGTTAAACAGAGGTGTTGCCCATGTTGTGAGGGCTAATATGACTGTAAGAATGCCTATAACGTTTAAGCCCAGCCCTGCCTTTACCTATAGTGACAAGGAAATCGTTCAAAGCTTAGTTACTGTATACAAGTATTTACCTTTGATGCATCATGAAATCTACAATGCAAAATACAAGAACAAAATCCTAGGGACTTACCATGTCCATACTTGTAAGATGTCCGTATGTGAAGACAATGGCATTAGGAGGATTAGAAACCGGAAGCAAGAACGAAAAGGACACACACAGGGCAGAGGGAACCAGCATGTACAGAGGGTTGACTCCAATTGCCTCAGCCTGACAAAAATCATTTGTGATGAGAATAGCCCAAAATGTGACATGAAAGTAACATTCATTATATTTTACATATATTCAAATAACACGTACCAAGGAGGCCAGTATTGGCAAAAAGATTGTGGTTGTGGCAGCATTGCTGGCCACCTCTGTGATGGAGGTAACAATAAGGCAGGCAATGATGACAGTAGCTAAAGGAGGAAGGCTTCCCAAGGGAGTCAGCAATTCAGCAACCCATGACGATAAACCAGAAATCTGTCGGGTGAAAAATAAAGGAAATTGTCAGATCATCTTTGAAAGGTGATTGAAAGTGTCCAACCAAGATATTCATGAACTTTGATAAATGTACTGTACTAACATCTCTTTGTATGCTTGTCAACAGAGTCTGGAGACGTAATTTAGCTGTTTGTCAAGATATGGCATCCAGACAGCCTGATATTGCATATGGAGAATGCAGCACAGTAGTCACCCTTTCTGCTTTGAAAATTTTAACTTGGACTTGCCATGACATTTGGGTGTCTGTATCGAAACAGCGCTGGAGCCTTGATGATAAGACCCTACCCCAGCCCACCTACACCAGGAGAATATTAAGAAGTAGACGCTCTTGTTTCCAGTTTTTGCGACTGACATGAAGAAGGAGCCGTTAAGCTGAAACGACGTGCTTCAGTGCCAGTCTTATAATGGAGGCATGTAATTAGCTTAAATGGAACGTCAAAGCAGACTGAGAGTGACACAGTAAAATTGTTGTTCTCCTCGCAACGTTAATGAGCTGCACGTTGTTACGAGGCTTTGATGTGATCTGTCTTTTCATTTATTTCTTCCACAGGGAAATGAATGTTTTAAAATTATGAGTAAAGGGAGCAACTGAGCTGTCCAAGTCTGTCCAAAGCCAGCAGTGAATTAGACTGGCCTGTTTAATTGAATCCAGGCCTGTAAAAAGGACCCGTAATTGATTCATCTATTAATGCGGTCTTGCACTTTTATATTAATTTCTCTTTTTTCTCTTACAGATATAGTTGAATTTCCATTAAATCATGATCCTACCTTTGTTCCCTCAGCCAAAGCAAAACCGCCACCCACGAGTAGACTGATCTCCCATGGCATACAGGCCTGGAAGTCCTTCCATGTTATCAAGGCCTCTGTCATAGGGATCGACAACGTTAATCAGAAACAAAACTGCTAACAGTGAGCCTCTAATCATTCTGAAGGTTTTCACACAGGCACAACGGAAATTAGTAAGCCGTACCATAGCTATCTGCTTTTAGTTTATGTGCAGGGATGATGAAGAACATGAAACCCAGCAACAGCGCTACAGTGGCATCCGTAGCGTAACCTGGTTGACTGAAGAAATAAATAACAACATACAACGGATAAATAAGAAGTCTAAAGACTTCTTTTGTCTTTAGACAAGTATTGAAGATGATGACTTCTGAAGTGCAGTAGTTTTCTGTACATCTACATCAAAAAACATTGAAAAATATGAATACACTCACTCAGAGAACAGTGATGACCAGCCTGGCATGAACCCTGGGTTTCTCGTAAACCATAATATTGCCATCAGAATAAAGATGATCAAAGTGATAATCTCCTGGGAGCTGGATCAGAAGAGAAACAGTGATATAGAGAAATGGTCAGCAATTCAAGCATTTCATTGTCGTAAACACAACAACATTTGCCCTGATTCAGAGCAAAAGTCAGAGCATCAGTCTACAGATTTTGAACAGTCAGAGTTGACAGATTTTTGAGAAATCCATCTAGTCAGAACATATCAAAGATGTTTGATATTTTGAGCCGATTTTTAAACATGTATTGTTTTCATTTGTCATGCGTCTCCTAGCTACGAGGTTTGTGTTTCTGCACGAGTTTGCTGAGTTCAGACACAAGAATCCACACTCATTTAGGGAATAATGCCCAGTTTTTCTATGAACCATTTTTAAAGGTGGCAACTGCATGATACCTAGTGTATTAAAAGGTGTGTGTTTTTTCCAGTTTTAAAGGGGTCCTATTATGCCCTTTTACTAAGTCTTGATTTTGTTTTTGGGGTGTATTATGTTTTCATGCTTGATTGTTCAAAAAACATTATTTTTCATGTATTTTACATTATCACAGCACCTCTATCCTCAGTCTGGCAGTCTGTTCTTGATTCTGCTATCCCTTTTGTGTGGACTTTTGAGCTTTCTAACCTGTTTTTTATGCTTAAACAGCAACATTACACACTAACTAAAGTTAAAGAAATGAAAAAGCATAATAGGACCCCTAGAAGAAATAGCCTATGATAATAATAAAAAAAATTAAGACATAATTAGGTCTCGGAATCCTTCAAACCTTGCCAAAATGGCACACTCTGACACGTTAACACAATGCATAATGCACATTAACATTTAAAGGTAAGTGTTACTGTAGGAATAGGCCTCCCACTGTTCAGGGGGAAAAAAACTACCCCCAAAACATTGAGCAATACATGGGGACAAATACATTATTTATTTTTATATATTTGTGAATAGCCTTCTAAAAAAATTAAAAGAGTTCCAACCTTATGGGCCCCAGTGAGTTGTACTGATCCCGAAGCAGTTTGGCAGTGTTTTTTTCCCTTTCGGATCGCTGTCTGGAACACAGACTGGCACGAAAGCTAGGGATGAATGGAGAAGCAGATATACTTTTATTGTTTGTACATTCACTGCCATTTCAATACATACATGTAGTTAATTTTGATGAGTGGACGAATTGACTGAAACCTCTGTATATGACAAAAATCCATTTAAATTACGCACGCAAACAATCACATCTCTGTCGTGACGCCATGCATCCATGTTCTGTGAGTGATTTTAAGAAGAAAATCTAGGCAGTTGTGAGATGAAAAAAAAGTCTGCTCAATGAAACATGATTATCCTAGAGCGATGAGATGGGGAGGCTGTGAGTGAGACTCAGATCAGGATGAAGAAGATTGAGGACACGTAGATGAAGCTGAAGTGGTGAGGTGGGAAAAATGCAAATGGCAGCGTGATTTGAAAGTATGAATTTAAATAAAATCTTGAGATAAACAGTAAAAATGAGGGACAGAGGGGCGTCAGGGAACGACTTATTGAATAGAAGACATTACGATCACTCACTTGGAACCAAGGAACATCCAATGCAGGAATATCCATGACAAAATCAGCATAATTATGCAGATGGGAAGACAAAGCACGAACCAGTTTCCAAAATTAATGATGGTGCATTCTGGGTAGTACCTGAGGAAGGTCATAAAAATGCATAGCATGCTGAGTTTAGATGGATAGACTGACCAAATCAGATTACATAGTAGAAATAATGGGACCAATATACATTAATACTAATAAAGTTGCACACATCAGTTTAGAGGTAAGTACTGAACTCACTGATAGATGTATTCAGCAAAGATGAGGTTTGTGGATGTTCCTGATAATGTGGTCAACCCCCCAATTGATGAAGAGTAGGCAATGCAAAGTGACAATCCTTTGCACATCATGTGATCTTCACGGGTCCTGTACTTCCCACTATACGGTGGAGTTGGTGCCTAAAATATTGAGAAATACTATTTTATATTAAGGTAAGGAGAAGGATTTTGTGTTTGTGAGTTTTAATGTCAGGGTGTGTGGTTTACTGACCTTAACAGTTTCTGGTTCTTCAGGAGCTGTCTGAACTGGCTCCGTAATACCTGCTTCAATGCTATAAGAGTACCAAAAAAATCTCATTCAGTCTTAAAATAAATTTTCTGTTTTGTTGTTGTTTTTTGATAATTGTATACATGTTTACCTTTTCATCTTCTCAGACTGGTCACACTGGGCCTCAATATCTGAAAACAGATGTTTAATGTTAAATGTTGCCCTTTTAACTAGAAGGTTAAAGGTTAAAATGATAATTTATTACTCAAGTTAAATGAAGGCTGCACCAGCTTACCTTCCAGCTGTAGAGCAGGGTTGGAGATGCCACTTAACGCCCCCTTGTGGTCTTTATTGGCCTCTTCACTTGCATTCAAAACCTGCTGGATCACTGCCTCCACAATTGGCATTACCATTGCCACAGTTGAGGTGTTGCTCAACCACATGGAGAGGAAAGCACAGCCAACCATGAATCCCAGCATTAACCTGTGAAACACATTTTACAGTAAACAAGCTGTGTTTGCATCGGTCGATCCTACTATAAATCATCACAACATACCACATATCTAAAGAAAATAAAAGTCTTACATGCCAGGGTTGACTCCAAGCGCAGTCACCAATCTGAGGGCAATTCTCTGGTGAAGACCCCATTTTTCAATGGCTGTTGCTAGACAGATGATCCCAAGAAGCAACAAGTGGAAGTCTTTGAAATATACAGATGCAACCTAAAGAAAAATGGCCAGTCAATGACATATTGTGTTTGCATTAGTAGTCCAGAAATATTGCAGTCAGGTTTCCATGAGATTGTTTTCCAAGAGTAAAGCAACAGGCTCAGGAAAGTGTACCTGGGAGGACTTCATGATCCCAAAAAGAGGGAAAAGCAGGGCGGGGAGAAGTGCCGTCACAGACAGAGGCAAGACCTCTGTCATCCAGTACACAGCCATTAATATCAGGATGTACGCACATTCTGCTTCCTAGTGGACATGAAATCAGTGTTTATAACCATTCAGAAGATAAAAAGACAAATGTCGATCAAAATGTATTTTTGTAAAAAATAGCTTTTGTTTGAAAGTGATGTGAGAGAAAAAGACAAAATTATTTTTAAAGACATTTTTAAAGGCAATAAGGATGTGCAAAAGTATTTAAGAAAACATGCAATATAATATAATAAGAAAAGACAACTTTGTTTTATTATTCTTACTTCATTACATCATTCTCATTCAGAAAGTCTCTCCACATGTGAATGTTACAAACGTGTTCAAGCATGTCTAACCTTTGTTTTGATGACCAGTGGGAGCGGTAGCAATGCCAGTGGTGTGCTGATGATGATTAGGGGTTTCACGAAGCTCCAAGAAAGCTGCCTCATTCTGTGACTGAAACGGAGTCAACTAAAGGACTTTGTGTTATGCTGGCCTTTAAATAATGTGCCGCTGATTAATCTTTGCCCTGGTGCCATCCACATCCGCTGTTACTGGCCAATTGCCCATGTCATGTTATAAAGCCTTATGGCCATGGAGATTAAGCTTTAAGATTAGACTCCTGCCAGTCAGCTCATGTAAGTCCCTTCTAACCTGATCCATTCATATTTACATTTTATGACCAAAGTTAACAACAAATTAGCATATGAGATTATAAAAGCAAGACCATTATAAACATACAGTAAACCCACTGATAATTCAGTGACCTGAAATTCACACCTTTTTCTCCTAACAGCAAACGTCATCACTGTTTCCCATATTGGGCAGTAATCTGGGGTCTGTTAAACAGCAAACCTGCGACTTCATAAACATAAACTCTCAGAAATCACACAGCAGGTGATAATCTGTACTGGGGTTTGTTTCCAAAGAATTCGAAGTTTGTCTCTGGGAAACATTAAAGAAAAAAAGAAAAAAATACATTAAAATGAAAAGAAATATGTAAACTCTTATCTCTTTCAAGTTTTTACTGTAATGCTCGCAATTTGAAAGCCCATTTCTGGCTTGCAGTAAAAATTATTAAATAAATAAAAAATATTATTGACAATATTTCTCAAAATGTTGACTTTACACTCAAAATCTCACAATTTTGACTTTCTTACAGTTGCGATTTTGTATCTTACAATTGCAATTATTTCTCATAATTACAAATTTATATCTCGTAATTGTGACTCTTGTAATCGCAACTTCACATCTCACAATTGTTTAGTTCTTAACAATTCTGACTTTATTTCTTACATTTGTGACTATTTATGTATAATCGTGACTTTTCACATTTGCAGAAGTTCTATCACACAATTTAGAGAAAATTTATTTCTCGTAATTGCAACTTTACATCTCAAAATTGCAACTTTATTTCTTTATTACCTATTTAATTCTTACTTTAATCTTTATCTCACATTTGCCTTTTTATTTTTAACTGAGGCAGAAAAAGGTTTCCATAACTTTGTGAATCATATAATGTAAAATGTGCCAATGGAAAACTTGAAAATCCAGTTGAAAAGTCACAAGGAGCTGGCCTATGACCATCGGTAATGTCAAATCTGTCTGAAGCAGTCGAGGTTAGTTGATGCTTGTTGAAGTTATGACTTCATGACCTCCCTTATCGTCATTTCACAGTCAGGATTACCAAGGATCTGGAATACAAAATGGTGTTTCCTTGAAACATCATTGGATAACTTGGGCTCAGTGATTTTACAGAACACTCTCTTTATCCCTTGTACTATTACACATTAATCGCAATCCTCAAGCTTTCTCAAGGAACAAACAGAACAGCTCTATCAGAGATTACATAAAACTCCACTAATTAGTTATCAATATGAGCATTATAAAGATCAAAAGCCTTTTCCACTGTCCAAAGATTACAAAGGATTGCACAATACTGGTGTGAAAAAATATGTAGAAAATCTTGACTTACCTTTGACTTACTTTATTCATACACAGACAATTTAAGTGAAAAGATCGAACAATAACCTAACAACCTCATGTTGCTCCAAGAGCCTGCCCAGTTTTTCATAATACCTTCATTTCAGCAAACAAAAGTGTTTTCTTTGTTAAAGCAGGATAACAGTAAGCATTAGTTTTTAAAGACGCAGGAACCTGCAAAAAGAAAAATGCTGATATTCCTCTTATTCAATAACAAAAAAAAGTTTTTGATCTTTGATGTTCTTTCATCTGCATCAGTACAACCGATCAACAACAAATGCATCTTTTACAGGGTACCCCCAGGATCCTCCAACTTAAATTCAAGGCTTTTTAAGACCTTTTTAATACCATTTCAAATGAAATTCAATGCCAACTTCGTACCCATTCCGACAGAAGTATGAGGGGAAAATGTCAAATCTGTATACATTTTAAACCCTAGAAAATAATTATGTACAAGGAGGTTACTTGAATTAAATATATATTGAATTATATATGTCATATTTAATACATACGCAACAGCATTGTAGCGCGCACGTGTGTGTAGGCCAGTGTTAATTTTGGCAGCCATTTTTGATTTAGTCTTAGTCTTCAGACGAAAATGCTTATTGGTCTTAATCACATTTGAGTCATCCTGTTTTTTATAGTTGTAGTTGACGAAAAGTCTTAGCATTTTTTGTCAACTTTTAGTCAAACTGCAATTACTTTACTTTTGGTAAAAACTAAATAAGACCTTTGTAACGAAATCCAAGACTTTGTATACTAAATTCAAGGCTTTTAAGGCCTTAATTTGAGATGATCAAATTCAAGACTTTTTCAAGGCTTTTAAGACCCGCGGGTACCCTGTTTTAGTCCTATTTGCCAACTTGTTTTTTCGCATTTATCCTCTACACTATTAGCTGCCTTTTTATCATCAGTTCAGTTCCTTACAGGATCACAGAATGACAGAGATAGGGTTTGTGCCAATTGCCAAAGAACATGATAAGCCAAATGTCTAATAAAAACAGTTTTATTAAGCTCATCTTATAAACTCACGTCATGGAAGGACAGAAATAAAACTCAAACCTTTCATCACCATTCGTTCTTCTTAGCCGTTAGTTCTGTGGTGCTGGTGGTCTCATTCCCATTTGTTCAAAAGGAAACGCAGGAGGAGGTTCTTGACCTTTTCCTATAATTGCAGATCTTACATTGCTCACCTCCTGATTAGATCTAGGCTATATACCATTTGCAAAGGCTTAATTAAAACCTCTTGAACTTGAGCTTTTTAGGCTCCTGTAAATGTTTCAATTCATTCTTGTGTGGCATTATGGAGTAATCATGGAGGGATTTTACTTTTTTTATCTGTCTGATCTCCCTTTTATATGCAGCTTTTGTACTCAAGTTTAAGACTGGAAAACATGCTAATGCTGCATTTTTCACAGGATTGTAGTGTTGCTGCTTGTTTTACCAATTAGTATTTTACAAAATACCAAAGAAGTTATCAAAAATCATAAAACTCCTTGCTCAATTACTGCCAAATAATAACTAATTAACATTAATAAATGATCCTAATGAATGGAAAACAAAACGGAGAGAGGCCCAAATGGCAAATGGCCCAGCAACTCCTGGTTTTAATTACCATATAAGATATTCAAATTCGATAAATGATCTTGAGGAAGAACTCTTAAACTGTCTGAAGTAGAGAAATAGTGAAGCTGCAGATGTCCCTGGGCACCCCTCTTAGCGATTCTACTTGGTGGCCTTGGTGATGGGCTTGGAGACCAGCAGTTTGCCGAAGGCACCCGGCTGAATCTCGGCATTGTGTAGACATTTGGCCATCGCAGGTATCTGAGAGAAGTACTTCCTGGCCAGTGCATGTTTCTGCTTGACATTACGGATAACTACCACATCGTATGCCTGCAAGTGAAAACAGCGGACATTTGTATGGTGGGACAAATAGGTTTGCGTTCAAGTGGAGACAAATGTGTTCTGTATATGCTTTACATGTAAAAACCATCTCTAAAATGGAGCTTTGACTGGTGTACAGTGAATACTCATGATTATAGAGTTTTGGCAGATAAAGTTTTGTTATATATTACAATATTCTGCATAGGTTTTCACTCTGGTCACCTCTAAAAATGTTTTACTCCACTTAGTTTCAATACTTAGATTAGTCTAATAGTTCTTGAAGGGATAGTTCACCCAAAAATGAAAATTCATTAATTAATTACTCACCATCATGTCGTTCCAAACAAATTAGGATATTTTTGATGAGAGCTTTCTGTCCCTCCGTTGACACGCAACTACTACGCAACTACCATTTCAAAAAGTTCATAAAACTAATCTATACGAATCAAGCAGTTTAGTCCAAGACACTCGATCGCTTTATATGATGAACAGATTTAATTTATTCTTTTATTTGCATAAAAGCATTGATCAGCGAACATATACAGAAGCTCAACCGAACCTGCTAGACGCACCAGAGCAAACCTCATAGGTTCTTACGAAAGCTCAAACGTACTGCGTAAAACACAAGAATGAACCTCATTGGTTCTCGCACGTCAATACATAATTCACATGTGGATAAAATCAAATTCAAATCAAAATCTAAAAAAAATCTGTTCATCATATAAAGCGATCGTGTCTCTTCAGAAAATGTGGACTAAACCGCTCAATTCATATGGATTAGTTTTACGATCTCTTTATGAACTTTTTGAAGCATCAAAGTGGTAGTTGCGTAGCCGTCTATGGAGAGACAGAAAGCTCTCAGATTTCATAAAATATAACGTCTTTTTGGTTTGGAACGACATGAGGGTAAGTTAATAAGGACAGATTTTTCATTATTGGGTGAACTAACCCTTTAAATATCTGCTATTATATCATTTACTGAGATGCAGTTAGACGTTTGATCATTCTAAGTGTGAAAGACATTCAAAAGCAGTTGTAGTCGCAGTACCTTCTCGATGTTCTCCAGTTTCAGATGTGCAGCGGCCTCATCCTTCGTGAGGAGGATGCAGTTCCATGGGCTCCAGTCCAAATGCTTCTCCCAGCGCACCAGCATTAAATCATGAAGGTCTTTCCAGCCGCTCAAAGCGGACTGAGCTCCCCAAAGTACATCCACCAGGTACCGAAGGTCCTGCTCCTAATGAGGACAGTAAATGTCTTGAGCACAGCATTAACTTGGTGTTCCATTCATTTTAATCTATTCTATTAAAGGTGGTCTAAGCAATTGTTTCTCGCATTTTCCACCAAAAAATTTACGTTCCACAGATATTTTTAAAAATTCATGCAGACTCATATGAGATGCACTTAAAGGCCAGTTCACACCAAGGACGGTAACTATAAAGATAACGATAAAGTTCTATTGCGTTCTCAACATTAGAGAAGTTTATCCAGCTCTCTAGTCATTTCTAGAAAGTAAACCTAGAAAAGGCTGTTTTATTCTACAAAAAAATCAAATCAAATGACCAACAGGGTTAATAAGCAAAAACGTCACACATCCACACTAGTAGGAGTCAAGTCATGTATTATTTGTTTATGTAGACTAATTTCAGTGCGCAAAACATAAATGTGAAATTACTTACTGCACCTTTAAAACTACTGATTCCACTGGTGCAGGTTTTACGGAAAACAACCGGCTCTTTCCATGGCCTCAAAATGAATCACCAACACATGCATAAACTTTACCTGCAGCAGGTAAGTGATTTTGGCAGCTGGGCTGCACTCCGCCTCAGTGTCACGCAAGCATCTGAGAATGTTCTTGTAAAGAGAGAAGTCTTCTCTTTGACGGGCTTCATTGTCTAACTCCAAACAGCGGTGACAGAGGCCGACTGCAGACGCGTTAGTATTCAGAGCGAAGTCAGTGCATGACTGATACTCATTACAGCCACGACACAAATAGATGTTCTTTTTCAGGTCGGCAGGATCCTGAGGCACCTGTGGAGAGCAGGGTAAATATTAGAGTTGTTTCAAAGTGAGTGAGAAAACCAACCAAAACTTAAGTTGTATTTCAGTATCTTGAGAACTGGAAGTGATGTTACAGCTAATCTCATATTAACTTTGAAGTACAGGGTGAACTATAGCCGAGGGTTGTAGTCGAAACCAGCTTATTCGAATCCAAGTTAAGACCAAGGCTAGAAAAGGGTGACCATGAAAATATGGTCTTTGCGGACCAAGACTATGAAAATATTTTCGTAGACTTGGACTCGAGGACCTAGACCATAAAAATATGGTCTCTGACTAAAGGATGACCATGAAACATGAAAATATGGTCTTGATGTTGCCATAGACATGGGAGCATGTGGACATCATGTTCTTGACTCAGACTCGAATGAGTTAGTCTCGACAACAACACAGTTTTAGCCACATACCCGTAGAAGTTTGGACACCTGAGGGTTGAACGGAGGGGTTTTGATGTACTGGAGGAAGAGGGTTGATATCCTCTTTCTCAACCCACCCAGGTTGCTCTTTTTCACACCCCTCATCAACAGGTCCATCTCCCTGTCAATCAAGTCCACTATTTCCTGTGTTAGCTTGCATTTATGTTCCTGTTCACAAGTACAAAAATTAGATGAGCAAATATATGTGTTTTATTTTGTCCATATTTTGGACTACAGATCTGGAACTGGCCTTCACAGTGTGTTTGAGAGTGAGTAGCACATCCAGACGTTCGTCCTTTGTGAATTGAGCCTGTGTGACGCTACTGTACAGGTCTCGCAGCTCCTTGGCTCTGAGGGTGAACTGGGTGTCCATTTGTGTCACCTTCCCGTCAAATGCACGCCATCTCTTTGGCTCTGCAGACTGAAGAGAAGTCAAAAACAAATGTGTTTAAAATTTGGACATTTGTGTTCTGCATTTAGGAGGATGCTAGGACATTAGATTAAAGAAAATGTTTTCTCTCTCTCTCTCTCTCTCTTTGTAGAGAGATTTATATAAATTATTACAAATGATAATATTATGTAGAATGATATTGTCATCACATAAAACATATGCTGCTCATATGCAGTTATTTTTATAAATTCATATTTAATCATTATTAATGAACTAAATATGAAAATAAATGAATATTTGCTTAGAGGACAGCTTTCTGGCCAATGTAAAGTCTGGGTCATGAAGCAAAAACAGTTTAGAACCACTGCTATGGTATAGAGGAGGTATATGAAACACTACAGGCCTGTATGTGTGTCTGTTCTGACTTTATATCAAACTTATTATTGGTTAGTTATTATTACCCACTTGCAAAGAGGCGTTAAAATCGTTTTATTACACTGATATTTCTAATGAACCAACATTAAGTTCAATGGACACAATGTTCAAAATACTAAACCAAATGAATCTTCTGCCACCCAGATTTACTGAAAGTAATATTATAACAATTATTGTGTGCTCTATTTGGTTCCAAATCAAATAGACAGATTCAATCATTCTTGGACTGTAACCAAACAAAGGTTTTGCTCTAAAACAATACAGCATGTTCATGATGAGACAGCCGATTAGCAAAAGATTGATACCTTGTTGAGGAAGGCTTGTATGGCCTTATCATGGTTCCTCATGCCGGCAACCATTCTGTGCTGTTCTATGGAGGAGATGAACTGGGTCTCTTGCTCCAGTAGAGCGCACAGTGCTGCCTTTCTCTCCGCACCAGATAAGGTGACATTGATGCGTTCCACTTCCTCTATCCTCCATTCTGACATACAGAGATGAAGAATAAGGACCATCACACTGACTTATATCCAAATCACTGCACACATTACAACACATACCTCCATGTCCACACATATGTCATACCAACTACGATGTAATCAACTTCAATGAAGTTTTAAAAAAAAAAAGCTTTATATATTTTTAAATGTATTTTTAAATCTTTTAAAACATAAATGTCAGCTGATATTATTTAACAATTTTTTCCATCACAGCAGTATTTATGAAACAACAATGATCTGAATCACAGTGACAGTGCTACATTCAACAGAAAAATCAACCAGTACAATACTAATTTATATACACTACTGTTCAAATGTTTGGGGTCTGTGACTGTTTAATGTTTGTGAAAGAAATCTCTTATTGTGCTCAAGAAATATTTATTATTATTATCAATGTTGAAAAAAGTAATGCTACAAAATATTTTTTTGTGGAAACCGTGATATAGATTTTTTTAGATTCATTGGTGAATTCTTTTGAAAATCTTTTGGAAAAAATATAAATGTCTTTACTCTCACTTTTGATCAATTGAATGCATCCTTTATCATAAAAATATTAATTTGTTTCTTTTAAAAAAATCTTTTAAATGAACGGTAGTGTAACAGAGTTAAAAAAAACAGTGATAGTCAAAAGTATTTAAAAATATTTCACTAAAAACGAAGACACAGGGATGTCTGTGAAGGAACTGAGGTGAATCAGTGAAGCATTTATTTTAATCAGTTAATTTGCATGAACCGGCTGAACCCAACAATTGGCTAAAAAGTTGCACATGCAATATAATGTAGGTATGTGGTATGCTCATCTAGCCACTGAAGCAGAACAGCGAGGCTGGAGAGTCCGGGTTTATCCAGTGGAAATGGGTTGTCGAGGATTTGTGGCACACTCTACAACCAGGTTTCTCAGAGATGTCGGATTCAGTGGCCAAGAGTTGCGACGCACAGTGAAGAACTTATCTGAAGCAGCAGAGAGGAGCAGCAACTGGCTGTGGTTGAGACGGAAAGATTCTGGTTGGCTGTGTACAGGCCGCCACACTACGATTTCGAAGAATTCTTGAAAAACTTGAAGAGTCTGTTGGATTATTTGTATAGTTTGCATAGTTATCATAGTTACAATCCCGTGTACTGTATATTGCGTGAATGAGGATTTGTTCTTGGACAGATATTGTTGTTTTGCGGTAGGTAGTATGCCATACGGAACCGTTGCCACTGAACCTGCATTAACGACGACAGTGGGGCTTCGACAGCCTTAGTCAAACGGGTTGGCGCGTATGGTCAGGTTGTTAGGTAGTATGCCATACGGAACCATTGCCACTGAACCGGTGAGATTGTGGCGTTAGAGATTGTGGTTAGGAGATTGTGGTTAGGTCACATCAATAGTTTATGCCACTGAACTACGAGGAAGGCGCAACCTCAGCAGCAGGAGGGATCTCAAGCACAATAGAAAGAAAGAAACACTGATGTACAGGTAAATATGCTCGGCTGAGTTGAGTGGGGGACGGAGGGGGGTGACTCAGGAACGCCAGAATCACTGTCGAGCCCTCTTGAGGTGTCGTGGGCTAGTCGACGAAACACTGAGGACGGAAGGTGCCCACTTGAAGACCCCAGAGATGTACCCTACTCAGCTCAATCCAGACGGTTGTCATGCTGATCCGGTGGGGAGACCGCACTGTGGTTGATCCCCAGAGCCCGCATCGCAGCCGTTGTGTGTGCTGACACGCCAGGAAATATACTTCAGCCATTAACACCAGACAGAAGGATATTCATATCACCATATGGAAGGAAGCGTAAATGGATGGAGACGCATAGGTTACTGTAAAGCTACGTTTTAGTCGGTGCTAATCTTGGCGAAAGCCGAGTGCAAATCAGCATGAAGTTTTAACATCTACTCTCATGCAATGGAAATAATCGTAGCAAAAAGGTTTTAAAAAAAGTTAATTATGAGTCAAATCAGTCATTTGTAGGTTCCTGAAAAGTTTAAACTGAAAATTGCTCTGCTTGTTGAGCATCCTGACTAGCCTGACATAGCAACCAATGGTGAGTTTTTGGAGGCAGGACTATCTGTATGATCATGGTTTTCAGAGAGACTTGAGACTAAGATTAAGTCATTATTTTTGCACTTCTATTTGTTGATTCTAGTGGTGCAGAAACCTCTTCACCTTTAAGTTTGTAGCTTACTACTAGCAGCAATGCTACTAACACTCACACACTCACTTTTCAAGGCATTATAAAGTAGATCAAAGTCTCCCTTCGACTCCGGGTTCATCCTGCGGTGATATTCATCTCTGACCTGCTTCTCTTTTTCCTCTTTCTTCCTTCTCTTTTCATTTTCCATCCACGCCAGGTGCTGCTCTTTAGCCTGTCTTAAGTTGTCTGTGAAACACTTGGCTAGCCAGCGCCTGACATGTGACTGTAGTGTAATGACCTAAGGAAAAACATATACATATAAGCATTTGTCCTGAACAGCGAATGCACAGAATGAATGCAATTCTCTCTCAGCCCTTTCAAACACACGTACAGCTCTTAGTCTCTTGCTGTGATACTCTTCTGCAGTGATGTAAGTCCCTGGGGAGATGAGCTTGTCCTCCATGTTGGACACATAACAGCCGATTTTGGTCATCTGAGTCGAGGCGTTCCTATAGCACTGCTGATCCTGGTCTTTCAACTCCACCGTCTGTTTAAATGGCAAAGAAAATTAGGGGTGTGCAATCCAAACGGCAACCCAAAAAAGATTTGAATCTACACTACCGTTCAAAAGTTTGGGGTCCGTAAGATTTTATTAATGTTTTTAGAAGAAGTCTCTTATGCTCACCAAGGCTGCATTTATTTGATCAAAAATACAGTAAAAACAGTAATATCGTGAAATATTATTACCGTTTAAAAGAACTGTTTTGTATTTTTATATATTTTAAATTGTAATTTATTTCTGTGATTCAAAGCTAAATTTTCCTCATCATTACTCCAGGCTTCAGTGTCACATGATCCTTCAGAAATCATAATATGCTGATTTACTGCACGAGAAATATTTCCTATTAGTATCAAGGCTGAAAACATTAATTTCTCCACAAAAAATGTACTGACTACAAATGTTTGAATGGTAGTGTTTAATGTCACAGTTAATTGGGGTTATGAAGCATGATTATTATATTCACAACATAACGTGAGCACAAGTGTTTTATTGCTTTATTTATTTTGTGGAAAACAGAATCATTGGAATGTGTTATTCATCAAAACTTTCAAAAAATAACTTTTGTATTAAAATATATAGTACCTGATTTGGATTACAAAAGTGTAATATATATATATATGTATATAAATATGCATATATGCGTATATGTATATATATATATATATGTATATATGTATATATATATATGTATATATATATATATATATATATATATATACATATACATATATATATATATATATATTTTTTTTTTTTTACCCCAATTAGAATTTGTCAATAATACTGTGATTTGGCAAAATATTATATAAATAAGATTCTCTAAAAATGTAATAAAACATTTCAAAGTGATAAATCGTTAAAATATATGGGTAACAACATTCTCAACAATTACATCATTTCTAAAAATCTTTTCTGAAGATTAACTCCTTGTGTCTCTTTGTTTGTGTGTGTGTGTTATAAAAAAATAAATCAATATATCATTATATAAAATGTATATAAAGGTCATATAAAAAATATAAAAAAATATACATTTTTTACACAAACAATTTTCATAAATATTTTTATACAACATTAAAATACAATATATTTTTATATTTTCCAATATTATAAAACAAAATATTTTCACATATAGCCTACATTATATATTTTATATACACATTTATGTTTATTAAATGTGTTATTATAAAATATGTTTATTTTATGTTTTATTAAATGTTTAGTTAGCTAAATATTTTTTGTTTTGTTGTGCAAATGCATTATGTGCCATCCTTCCGCTAAATTATCAGTTCCTTTAATATAACATAAATAAAAAATGAGGCAAAGAGATGAAAGTTCTGTCCATTTAATGGGTTTTATTACTGCACAAGAAGTCCTTCACTCCATTGTATAGTGTGTATGTATGCGTGCACCTGTGTATCCCTGCTGAAGGACTCAATTCTCCTGTCAGGCCTCTTCTTAGGCATCGTCTGTACAGCAGCATTATGATACTCAGTTTTGGTCACCGTATGACAGAATCCTCCCAGAAATGCCTTCCCGCGAGTGGCTCTCTCTATCTCTACCACCACGTCCTGATATGTCTCTGTGTCTTAAAGCCAGAAAACTTGTCAAAAAAAACTTGTCTCTCCTCATAATGCTGTAGTCAGCTATAGGTTCGACTGTACCTGTTTGCACTCTGACAGTGATGACATCCGGCATGTTGTACTCCTGCTGCGGTTTGTCTGGTCTCATGGGGTAATTCTCCGGGTCTAGCGAGCTCATCTCAAATTGGACCATCCCATGTGGCTGTACGCCAATATCCATCAGCGTCTGGTCATCATCTACACTTTTGTCTAGACAAAAAGTCAAACTAAATTAAAAAGATCCGAGAGACATTTAATATGTCCTTTACATTATTGTACAGTAAATGCCTTTTAGTTTTATACTCAGAAATGTCTGAATTTTCCACGATTTCTGCTATGAAGGACGATCTTTTGTGTCTTACCGTCTAGAGTGATTTGTATGATGTCTAATGGGACCCTCAGCTTGAAGCTGAAGTGTTTTTTCAGATCCAGGATTGAGAGGCCAATAGTGAAGGCCACCGTTATCATGTGCCTCTCTGGCATCAGCAAGATCTTAACTGTTAGAACAAGAAATACAATTGCATTAGAATGATAAATATTAACATGAATATACAAAAAATTGTGGTGGTACTATGGAACAGTAAAGTTATTGTATGTTTTTTTTTTTTTTTAACCAGTACTGAATGATTACCACATTTCAATACCATGATATTTACTTGGTATTCCAAGTCAGTGTTATTTTGGTATTATTTATATATTATTACAGTTTTTAATAAAATTTGTATTTGTATTTTATTTTCGATTCTATTTGAACTTATATTTTGGATTTTTTTTTATTAATTTTTTTTATTTTATGTTCAGTTTTAGTGCTTAAACAAACTGATAACACTTTAGGGACCGATTCTCACTATTAACTGCTTATTAGCTTGCATACTATTATATTGGCTGTTTATTAGGGTCCTCAAGTTGTTCCAAACATGTAAGAATGTCTTTCTTCTGTTGAACACTAAAGAATATATTTTGAAGAATGTTGGTAACTAAACAGTTGATGGGGCCCTATTGACTTCCATAGTCCATTGATTTCCATGGGATATTATTTTAATCCTACACCATACCTAAACTTAACCTCAATAACAACTACCTTAACTATTAATAATAAGCAGTAAATTAAGACTTTATTAAAGCAAAAGTCATAGTTAATATAGTAGGCTAGTGTTCCTCAAACTAAAGTGTGACCAACAAATGTAACGTCACTTCAGTAATGTATTTTGACAAGGCAACATTTTTTTTCTCATTTAACTTAACGTTAATGGTTATATTTTATTTCTGCATTAATTAACAAAATGTTTTTGATAACTAATGATAAGAACCTTAATCCAAACTACTTCAAAGAGTACCGGTTAACATCCATTTTATGGAGCAATTATGTCAGAGAAAAACCACAGTATTGCCGAGATGCTATGCCCAAACCGACCATGCTTAACGTTATTACCATATTACTTACCATATTACCATAGTATTTTTCTAAGTGTATAATGCTGGGGTAAAATGCAGAATTATATTTCACCCGTTGCTGTCGAGTTTCCAACATCACTGGAGGAAATCATCGGGTTGGTTTCGCCTCCTTGTTGGTTTCTATTGTTTTGACGTCTCTGGTCTTCAGCATCAGCATCTTCCTCATGAAGGCCAGTCTCTGTCTGAATGACTTGTGACATTCTTCGCTCCGCGGGTTCAGTTTCACTCTCCTGCTCTGACATGACAAATATCTCACACCTAAACGGTCAAACCTTAAAGTTCAATAATAGCACGATCTCCTCTGATATTCGTGAGAGCAATTAGACAGAAATGTCTTTATTAACGTTTAAAATAAAAGAGTAGAACTAAGTTTTACCATGACCTGAGTCTGGCCAGTGTTTGGCCGCTGCTATGGTAACCAAAGTGTCACTGGTGATGTTCGATTCGCAAATGAGTCAATCTCTTGAGCCGATTCCTATAAACGAGTCGGTTGAACTCATTCGCTAAGCGTGTGTAATTGAACGGAATTGCTTTATTTAAGCGTAAAACTGTGAAATGGTTACAGCTTTATTAACATTATTATAAATCATTTATTTATTTAGAGAATTAATTTTATTAATGAAAAAAAAAACAGGGAAGAATGGTGGATTTCCCCTACGCCTTGATAATACCATACTTTAATATATTCTATATGTACTTGTTAGTACCTGTAACATGCCATTTACTGGGTATTTCAAAGAATGTGCTGCAATATACAAATTCAAAAATATGGTAGGGCTACTACCTACCATGTCCAAACACGGTGTTTTTTTTCACTAGTGTATGTTAACACAATAACACTTAACACAAATAATCTAATAAAACAGTGATAAAGTACCAACTTCACTACAAACATGGAAAACAAGATGCACGACAAAATATAGTAACTCGTTTTGGAAACAGTTAATTGAACCGAATTACCGCCCGACTGAATCGTTTCACTGAAGTGAATCAAGCTTAATGTCACATGACATGATTATGCCCCCTGGCGTTCCTGTGATATGATTCTGAAATTATGAAAAACAGACAATGCTTCATCGTGCAGATTAGATTAGGATTATGTTATCTTTGGGGATTTAATTGAAAAAGTAATAGTGGGGGGAATAAAAGTGAATCATCTCATGTGTCACTTCCTAGAAAATATTTTATCCAGGCGTGTGTTGCCTGGAAGTGACTACAATAGGAACAGACTGTACCTAATGGCATGGCATTTGTTGCATGACATTTCATTGGCAATGAAAGCAGGTCATGCTTGAATATAAAAGCTCATGTCACTAGGAACAAGAAAGTCACAAAGGTAAGTGTGCAGCTATGTTTAATGAAAGGTTCATGTTTGCAAATATAATTACTTTAGTTGTATTCAGCTCCGTTTAGCTCCAACAGTCACTGATGCTCTAATGTTATGCCCTCTGATTCATGGGACACATTCTCTAGATAAATTTTGTTGGACAAGATGAATGAAGATGAATACAGGTAATGTTCTATCTTTTATGTACAACATGCTTTGAAGGACACTGAATAGTTAAAATAGCAAAAAGTATAGCAAAATACTTTCTTTCACATCCTTATTGTTTTCATAAAGCTCAGCCAGTGATGAGAATTTGAAACTGCTGGCAGCAATCGAATCAGGTAATGTATTAATGCCTTGCAATATTTTATTTATGTTCTGTCACCGTAAAACTGAAAAGATGAGTTTCCTCAGATTGCAACACTTGCAGAACCCACTTGAGGACCTCAGGACCCTGAAGGTGCATCAGATATCCTAATCCAGGGGTATCAAATCCTGGTTCTGGGGTGCATTTCCCATAGCCAACTATGATGAAACTATGATGTTTAGCTCCAACTTGTCCCAACGTTCCAGTCTAGAAAATTCTGCAGTAATTAAATATCCATTTAGTTATCACCAAAGCTCTCTTTTTTGTTGTTGTAGTTTATTGTAGACCAAGGGCAGAGAGGCAACAAGTCAGCTAAGCATTCGGATGCAGCCCTGGATGACCTTGGTTCAAATGTGTTTAATCAGGCCAGAAGCAAAACTCTGCAGGACAGTAGCCCTCCAGGAGCAGGAATGCTCCCCCTGTCCAATTGTGTATTCAAGTCTCTCCCATAAGATGGTGTTATGAGTACTTTGAGTTCTTGCAGGAATTTGTGAGTTCTTATAAGTTCCTTATAGAACTTCCCTTTTTGAAAGGGGGCCTAGAGGTTCCCTGGAGAATTTCACCAATCGCCAACCCCTAAAATGGGGGGTGTATTTTCATTTCTACAATGAAATTTTTCCACATTGATATACAGAAATGTTGACTGATCAAGCTGATACCGTACATGGAATAAAGGAAACCTTGGTGTGGAAAAAGGCCAATATGTCTATAATCTCTTCATGTATCCTGATCATAAGGTGATACAGCAGTCATCCATGAGCTCAGGCGATTTCCTTCAGCCTTTAGGGAAGTGGACAGTAGTGGACTTCTTCCACTCCACAGAGCCACCATGCAACCATCAGGAAAAGTACTTGAGGCAGTTCTGGGTGAGTCCTGGACCTGGATGAACCATTCTGATAATAGGAGAAAATAGAAGGGTTGGATAAGTTGCTGGAAAATGAGACTGTGTCTAACATAGGCTATGTTCACACTGTCAGGTTTTGGGATTGACAACCGCATCTACTTACAGGTGTGAGTCTCAAAATGTCCCGTTCAGACAGCAACTTACAGTGGGGTCTCGAATACTGTCTGTGTGAACATGCAACAGGAGTCCAGCGTGTATTCTCTTATTAGTAACCATAGCGAAAGTGACCAAAGTAAGATCAAAGATGGTGACGTCCAGAAAACTGAAAAGTCCAATCGAGCCATAAGTTCATCTGTCAAATCAAATTTTATATCTGGGTGAAGAGTTGCACGTAGAACACAAAACTGACGGGAGTAGCTCCTGTGGAGAACAGTGACTAAATCTAAAAACTTCAGATGACACAGCTCATATCTCAATCGCTGTAAGTTACCGAGACCACACATGAAAACCCGCAACACAGCGCAGAATGGGTCTCTCGCACTGTAAGATGCAAAAGACAACTAGTTGTCCAGACTGGTTCCGTTCACACAAGTAAGGGTTTTCCAAGAATGCGTTTGTGAGTTCTGTAAATTTACAAGTGTGAATTCGGTCATAGAATTTGGTTGTCAATCCTGTAAATAACTGTGTGTGAAAGTAACCTTATTAAAGGGTTAGCACCCAAAGATTCAAATTATCTCAAGCCATCCTAGATGTACATGACTTTCTTCTTTTAGCCAAACACAATCAAAGTAATATTAAAACATATCCTGGATCTTACAAGCTTTATAATGGGAGTGAATTGTACAATTTTTTTAAGCCCAAAAAACAGATCCATCCATTATAAAAGTAATCCATACGGTTCCAGGGGGTTAAAAAAGGCCTTCTTTGTTAAAAGAATATCCATAATTATAACTTTATTAACTGTAATCTCTAGCTTCCAGTTATGGTGAAAGTAGACGCCTCTCAAGGTTCAAACAAATAGGGTTGGGCAACAAACTCAAGCGCCTCTGACATTTCTATTTAATAATTCTCATTTTGCTCCATCCTCTGCGCTTCTGGATAGAGGTCACTCTTCCGCCGGAACTAGATTCACATCCGGCTGTTACCGGAA
This sequence comes from Meda fulgida, assembly GCA_030578275.1. Lineage (NCBI taxonomy): Eukaryota > Metazoa > Chordata > Actinopteri > Cypriniformes > Leuciscidae > Meda > Meda fulgida. The sequence goes on along the minus strand of CM060640.1, from coordinate 14,023,068 downwards.
GCTAGTGATTACAGTTTATAATGTTATAAATAAGGATATTTTTTCTACAAAAACACATCGCTTCAAAAGGCCTTTATAAACCCCCTGGAGCCATATGGATTACTTTAATGATGGATGGATGCGCTTTTCTGGGCTTCAAAATCTCAGTTACTATTCAATCTCATTATAAAGCTTGGGATATCTTTTTAATACAACTTTGTGTTTGGCTGAAATAAGAATGTCATATACGCCTAGGATGGCTTGAGGGTGAGTTCATGTTTGGGTTAACTATTCCTTTAAGGATTCAAATACAAAACAGACAACCGTATTCTGTTGCTGTGTGAAAATGACCATATATACTCTACACTTGGTTTTGATGATCATTCAATCCACAGTCTCCAGCCAGCTTGAGATGGAGGAAAAAGGTTGGAATGGAGAGACCGCCTTAAATTTAGCCGTTCTATCTGGACTGGAGGAGAACGTCAGGATCCTTCTTGAACATGGGGCACTACCACATAACCTCAACAGCAAAAAGGAGTCTCCACTTCTGCTGGGTGAAGCACAACTTCACTGTTGATTTAGTTGCCCTTTTGATGATACCTGCTCGAACTTCCCATAACAACTATAATAATCTTCTTTATTTTGTCCTAGCGGTAAGAGTACGATCTTATCAAATGGTTTATGATCTCACCACACATGGAGCTGTAGTGGATCAGGTTTGTTCGAAGAGGTGGACGGCACTGCATGAAGCAGCACGAGTTGGCTGCATTGACATCTTAATGTTGCTGCTGAGACGAGGTGGCCAAGTGTCAGTGAAGGATATTAATGGAGTGACTCCATTGGGTGTAGCAGCAGAGTATGCCAACCTAGAAGTCCTTCAAGTGCTCATTGAATTAGGTGAGAACCTTTCATCTCGCAAATGAGACGAAGATTAACCATGGTATTGTTTAATCAGTTTTAATCCATCCATCTTGACAAGGAGCTGACGTGAATGCACAGTCTATTAAGGGTGAAAGTGTGTTGATGGATGCAGTTGGTTCTGGAAACCCTTACTGTGTGAACCTTCTGCTTGAAAAAGGAGCCTCACCGAACAGGGCCAGTCTTACCAGGCATCTTCCTATACATCGTGCGGCCTTCGAGGGCCACTACCTGTAAGTCTACAATAATTTGAATTAGTTAAACACTAAAATACATTAATTTAGTAGGGTCCTTCTTCAACTATTGACACCTTCGGTCCAGTGGAAACACTTTTTTCGCTCTGGTTTATTTAACATATTTAGCATCACTTGAAAATTATTTTTTACATTTTTATTAATTAATGAAAATTCTCACCAGTGTCATTTTCACATCTCATATTATGTACGGTTTAATTAGCACATTTTAAAAATATATATGTTTGGATATATTTGTCTTGAGGCTAATTTACAGTTAGCATTTTATGTATTATAAATACACACAATTAGATAATATTTTCACACTTTCTACAAAAATTACAAAATTACAGTTTGATTGGAAATAACGCACAAAACTATTTCGTTTGTGATATTTACCTTGTTTTTCATCTTATTTTCCTTTTTATTTTTCTTCTGCAGATCATTTCCCATATTTCACTTCCAGCTTTGGTAAATGAGCAAGAAAAAAAAAATTAATACGGGAAGAAATTATAGCTGTGGTGGGAAACTTGGAGCCCCTAAAGGGACATGGTGATAAAAAAAAACTATAAGATGGGAGGTAAACTTATATTTCAACTAAAATATTTTTTCCTCCCAGTTCATTTTATTTCCATAAATATTTTGAGCGATCGCATGTTTTGAGCGATTCTCGGGGAACGCAATACTTTTGCGAGGGAATTTTTATACTAATTTTTGTACCATCACCATGTCATTTTAGGGCTCCGTAGGAAAAAGAATGCTGTATGTTTTCAAAATCTATGTAAATAAATAAAAAAATAAGTACATTTATGTCTTTGGAAATATTTTTATAGATTTATATATATAATAAAAAAAATGTATGATAGATTTTCAAAGTTAAGATTGAAGGGTAAAAAAAATCGAAATAAAATGGCATGGTATGGGGGGGGGGGGGGGTCTCCATTTAAAGACAACATAAAACTAATGTATTGTTTTAAATAAAAAAATCCCCAGGGATATGAAAAAAGTTCCTGAAATTAAAGAAACACCCATTTACAGTCAAAGTAAAAGTAAAAGTGATCAAAACAACTTTACAGATGTGAACTTGCTTACCTGCATCATACCAATTCTATTTACAGTGTGTTAAAAATACTGCTATCAGTGACAAGCAAGAAAGCTATCATTGAATCTGGCCAGAGTCCAGTACACTCAGCTGCAGATGGAGGTCATGTGCAGTGCCTACAGCTCCTGATTGACAGAGGTTTTGATGTGAACGCTCTACTCGACCGAACCATCTCCGACAATTACAACGACATGCGTAGGAGCGCCCTTTACTTTGCCGTCTCAAATGGAGATTTGACTTGCATCGAGATGCTGTTGAATGAAGGAGCCAAACCTGACCTGGATCCCCTGCACTGCCTCCTAGTGGCGGTGAGAGCTGGGAGGTGTGAGATTGTCAAGATGCTCCTCGCTAAGCAGGCGGATGTGAACTGTTACTTCACAGTGGTCAGTGACACAATATTCCCCACATCTCTACAGTACTGCCTGAAGGACGAGAAGATGATGCGATTACTTCTAAATAATGGATATAATGTAGACAAATGTTTCCATTGTCACCATGATTCCCATTTCAAAATGCAGTTTCCTTGGAAGGACATATATGCACATAAACCATGTTGTGACATATGTGATGGAGAAGACAAAATATCTGTGAGTTTTGGGTTTGACTATAGACTAAAAATCTTACAATAACAACATTTTGGTAAAAAGGTCAGTTTCAAAGAATACACAGACTAAGCACGCGCCCAACTTATTCCGAACAGCAGCATAATTATAATACCTTCTAAGATACTTTGATTTGGCCAAATCCTAAGAAAGCATCATTAAGGAAATCTTGAATGCTACATTAGCGCTTATTAGTGTATTATGGTATTAGCAACATGCTGTAGGAGAGAGAAATCAAACTCCCAAAACAAACTTCATTTTGGCCTGATTTTGTTTGTTATGATGCTTCACTAGTTCATTTTTGATTTCACTTGAAATATATCGGGCCTTAAAATAACTAATTATGCTACTTGGTTATTTTTTATGGAAAGTAATCCATTACATTACTTTATTGTTACTTTTTCTCACGTCAGCTGGCTGTAGCTTTCTCTGTCTTTTTCCATCAAATATAACAATCGCTGGCTGCAGACCATTGGGTTTTGGAACATGAATTAACTTACTTTACTTATTTAGTAATACTTAACAAAACATTAGTTAATGCATTAGGTATCACAGAATAACAACGGGGAAAAAAACCCTCTTATAGAATTTCAACATATACAAGTAGTATAAATTAAAATTAGTTCATGCATAATGAACGAACATGAGTTAACAAATCAACATTAGTATATTTAGAAATACACAGAATAATAAAACCTGTAAAATTGTTGTCCAGTTTTAGTTTATGATGCCCAATTCATTAACTAACTAAACCATATTGTAACGTGGTACCATTTATTTTATAATACTAAATTGTTCATATTTTTACATTGACAGTGCTTCATGGGAGACAAAACTTCACTTGTTTATGTTGCCTTTACATCACAGTTCTGTGACTTCATAAGTTTGTGCTGCCTGGTTGATTTGTCTGGGCGAGTGATACTGATCCTGCTGGACTACGTCAACCACGTTCCCATCTGTTCCCATCTTAGATGTATCCTGGAGAAACAAAAGGAGTGGGCAGAGATATGCACCGTCTTGAGTGAGTTCACTGGGTTCGCATTTAATCATTTATTAGTTTAGGCGGTTTATCTTGACATATGGAAGTCGCATTCTGGGTCATATGAAGAAACTTAAACTTACAGCTTAAAGTCCCAAAATGAATATATTCATGTTAGACGATAGTACCTGGTATATCACTTGTCTCGAAACAGATCAATGGTTCTCTAGTCTCGGGGAATGCAGACTAATAGCTTTTGAATTTGTTTCAGACAACCCACGATCCCTGAAGCACCTCTGTCGTCTGGAAATCAGAAAAACATTGACCGTTAAAAGACTCCGTAATGCCATTATAATGGATTCCTTTCCACCTCCCATTAGAAATTACCTGCTGTACAATATGAACTGACATTGTCGGTTATTTAAATTATTAACTGATATTTAAAAAAAAAAAAAAACTTCCCACAATAACTATTTGAATATCAAGTTCCTCTTTTCCATATCGAGTAATTTATGGATTAGGTTTTAAAACACAATTGGTATTTTATAATGTTAATTGTATTAATGCTACATATCTTGTGATTGATCTTGCAACTGTCTGGGATATTAAATAAAATGTATTTTCATTCATACGTCAGTGCCATTGTATTTCCATCAAGCCTGTCATTTATTCTTTGTTTCAGCAGCTAAACTCTGAGGCTTTTGAGGCAGAACAAAACTCCACTTTTGTTCTCCATTATCCATCATCCTACTCTTTCCATTTTTATCCTCCAATTTTTCTTTAAACCCTCCATTCTTCATAGACCATACAGTCATAATCACCAACCTTGTAATTTTATGAGGCTATACGTTTATAAACATCTAAATGCTGTTAATTTGTAAACTCTCATTTATATTTATGTTCACATTCATAGTTATTCTTTCATAATACAACCCCATAAAGTCCAGTCTTTACTCCTTTATTCATTCCTTTTGAGCATGTACACCGAATACTAACACATTACCCAAGGCCTGTAAAAGATTAAGCATTAAGACAATTTGAAGCATTTTTTTCAAGGTTTCTTCAAGCCACTGTATAAGACTTTCCAAGATTCCTTCACTAGTTATTCATTGAACACGTGGTTACAATGCAGTGACTGGGATTTCCCCAGCTGCAAAGTTATGCCTGCACGGTACACAACATATCAGTAGCTGCACTCTGTACAGGTCAATTACATTTACAGAAGGCTGTAAAAATTGCCCGAAGACTGTATGCAGAAGTTAAAAAGTAGCTGAATTGCCATAATTGGTATTTGGTGTATTAAAATAAAATAAAAAGGTACTTCGTGAATGATTTCAGCCATAAAATCAAATTACATGTGCTTGTTTGCACCTGTTTTTAAAAATATTTTAATGCACATTAAAAAAAATAAAGTGACCATGTGGTCATTTGTCATTTGACTTTAACTGTGTGCATGGCAAAGACCAGAGCAGGTGAACGCCAAATTTAGATGCATGTTGCTGTTTTGGGCCTGGAAAGGGGGGCTCTCAAGTTTGGATGCAGCTGAAGTACTGGCACAGCAGTGCGAGACGCGTGATTTCGCAGGAACTGTATTTCATAAGGTGAGATTAGAGCCTTTGTTTACTGTTCGGTGAAGCGTGAATGATTCATTGGAAGTGGTGGACGAAGTGTCGGTTGTGCATGCCCTAGTTCTTCTTTGAAACGAACGCAAAGTTCGTTCATAGCTGTGTATAAATGTTGAAGTCCTCATGTGAGAAGTAAAAATGTAAATGTTTCTGTGAAAACAACTCCCTTGAAAAAGGCAGGTGAATCGAATTCCTTTTAACTACAGCAGAAGCGTCTTTCTGGAAACTGAGTTCACTTCAACCTTTCTATTATATAACTAAAGTGTCATATAAAAGGATTCTGAGAATTTATTTTTTGGTTAAAACAATATACTTGACATCAAAGATGACTTATAACACATATCCAGAACAATAAAAGTAAAAACATTCTGTAATTCTGCATGTGCTCACATAAAAGCTTTTATTTACCTCCAGGACAATGGATGGATCAGATGAGGAAGATGAGCTTCTTGAAGCTGCAATCCAACTGAGCATTCAGGAATCGTGGAAAGAAATCGCCTCCCTCGGAAGGTGTGATGTTCACATAAGAAGTTGCCTTTTGGAATCTTGAAATAAAAGCAAATATCTTAGAAAATGTTATTACCAACTACTTTTTTTATCCTGCACATAAATCCAGTGTGGAACATCAAAAGATCTTGGATGCAATATTCCGAGGTGAAATTTCCCTCCAGAATTTATGCTTGCTGTAATTCAATTAGGGTGAATGGCAATTTGTATTTGGGTAAATTGTAATTAGCTACGTTGCTAAGTGCAAGGTCATTTCATCTGGCCCCACAGGAGATCTCTTTGCTCTGCAGGAGCTGTCCGATTGTCCTGCTGCATTCACTGAGATGGATACCAAGGGGTGGTACCCAATTCATAGGGCTGCTGTCCAGCAGTCTGTGCAGGTGCTGGAGATGGTACTTTATGGTGAGCTAGAGTAGAAAGTCCACTCCTGTAGTTTTCAACTTTTATACATTTCAATAAACAAGAAAAACAAAACAGTAAATTTTAGACACAATATCGCATGCTACTTTGACCATTTTTGCTTTGCAAGTGAAAATATTTCCAAACAAAAATTTCCACAGAATCAACCGGTGCATGTTTCGGAGCAACATAGAGTAGGATACGTTTACATTCATTCGGATAAATAAAAATGGTATTTTCTTTTTAAAAATGCTTTCAGTCCACACTAGCGTTTTCAAGCATATTCCAAAAGTTTCTCGTCGACACTGAAACACTAAAATAATCTTACTGCGTATGCGTACCACAGAATAAAAGCTCAATGAGATGATACCGAGAGACCAGGCATAGCTAATAAAGTTCTCACGTTATTCTATTAGCACAATCAATTTTTCCGCAAAATATCCCACCATTTACTGGTGCGTCCAGGTGGCATAATATGAAGATTCATACAAAGTAATATTTATCTTTAGCAACACTGTGAAAGTGAACAACACATACCAGGAACATACCGGTATGAACATGGCTTTCTATTGGTACAATTTGTGTCATATGACTTAACATGCATTATCGTTTTCAGATACCTCCATTTTCACAGTTCACACTAAGGCAACACTCCAGGGGCCTCATTTATAACCGTTGCGTACACACAAAACAGGGCCTGAAAGAGGCGTACGCCACTTCCGACGCATAAGTCGTGATTTATAAAAACAAACTTGACGGGAAAATTTGCACACCTGCACGCAAACTCTGACCCATGTGTACGAACATTTTGGAGATGGAGCAGTTCGGCGACACCCATGGTGAGCTGGAGTTAAATGTCTTTTTGGTCACTTTTAGAAAATCTAAAAAGAATTATACATATACAGAAAGATAATACAAATATAATTTCACTCACCAAGCCTATCACTTGAAACAAATATCCATCCCTTCTTAAATGTCCGCGCCAGCGCGTGCGTTGGGCTGTTTCGTGTAACTGACGCATAGCCTAGGCCTATATAACGGCAAATTAAGTAAAACCGTAAATCTTCATTATCATAATCATAAATGCAGTGCATGTTCACAATAACAGATAAATAAATAAAAGAATGATTTAAACTGTTTTACTTCTCTGTTTTACTTCTTAACTAGATTGAGAAAAACTTTCTCTGAAATGTATTTTACACTATTTGATTTATTTATTCAAAAACAAGTCAAGGATAGGCTACTAAATGATTTGTATTAATGTAATGTGACGGCACATCCGTATTTCATATTTTCCTAATGTCTTGTACCGTTAAACATGTTATCACATGGATGAATAATCATATGCAAATGATATGCAGATGAGGATATGCATAGTAAAACTAGGCGTTGTAAGCTCCATATATGGTTATTTCGGGGAGGAGACGCATGTGCGCACGATCTTCCGCTGACTGGGATTTATAAAGTGAATTCTGCGCAGGTTCTGGCGTAGGCCTACACATGGTTTTATAAGTCTGAATTTTTTTTTTTGCGTATGCCATTTTTGTCTTTTGGGCGCACTTACACTTTTAATAAGGATCCTACGCACAGTTTTATAAATGAGACCCCAGGTTTTGATGCCCAATTCCGATTTGCTAACTATATCCAATTTTTTTGGCGGCCACCTAACGTCTTTTAAAAGTGACCGTATCTAATATCTGCATTTACACTACACTTGCGGTGAAACAATCCAAGGTAGATGTTCAGTTCGTTTTTTCCCTAACCGACGGCCATTAACCGATCAATAACTGGTATCCGACAAGATGTTAAATGCCATGTTGAAATAGAATTCAATTAACCCTTTACTGGTCACCCCCCTTTTTGATAATTGACATTAAAATGCACTATACAAACTTAAATTGTTGTAATTCAAGAATGCTTTGGAATATAGACCTAAGTTTGGTCTTGTTTTAAAGAAAACAATCAGCAGATTATTACTGAAGTGAAAGCACTTCAAAAAATTAAAGTATGAAAAAGTTATGGAAGTTATAATTTACAGTAAATCAAATATACTTTATTAATATATATTTTTTTAATATAAAATAAATATTTTACAAAATATTTTTTTACAATAAAATTACTATAAAATGAAAGCTATATATCTAACCAAGTTGTGTTCCAAATTTAAAGTTGATATCACAAAAATTGAAGTTCCCATGAGATTTTGTTTAGGCGTAATACCAAAAATAGCCACCGGGTGCCATTGAATTCCATTGAATTTAATTGTATGCATTCTGCCATAACAAATTAATACATTTCTATCCAAATATCACTTCTGTCACTAAATATGGAACCTTGAGACCCAGACCTTTCTGACAATATGTGTTTTGTCAAGATTAGAAAAGGTTTTGATAATAAATTATGAAAGATGATGCCCAAAAGGGGAGGGGCCTAATAAAAAAATACCATTTCTATGGTAACGCAACGTCCAATTTCAAAACGGGTTTCACAGGATGAATTCTGAGTTCGTAAGCTTTCAAATGATACCTAATTTATGATAACTACTAAAATATGTGATATAATAATAATAAAAAATATATATATTATATATAATATATATTATACTTTTTAGAGGACTTCTTACTTTACTTTTTAAAATATAATTTTATCTTTTTTTATTGACAAATACTAGATTATGTTTTATTATGAACTTTTAGCACTAAAAACCAAAGTTTCAATTATTAAAAGTGTGTGCGTCGACTTTTTGTGACAAAGGTCAGAAACTCCTGTAATGACGTTGATTTTTTGAGGCGCACTCTTGTCATAAATTCATATATTACTGTTCATTCGTAATTTGTAAGAAAAAAACAACGCTAAAATATCTATTTAGGAGTCTTGGACCTTTCCAACGATATATAGTTTGTCATGACTAGATTAGGATTTAATAGTAATATAGTGAAGTAAATTTAGTTTGCCCGTATACGGGCAAGTTACGCTTAAGGGGTTAAATTAGAATGGATAATTCTGGATCTGATACCCATTAAAAATAACAAAATTAGTTGTTCATGGGTTTAGTTTTACATGAGCAAATAGCAGCATAAACACAACATCGGTAGGCTATACATTGTCATGCACCTGTAGCACTCTGTGAATGGAGAAAAACAGAATAAAACTATGGAATAAAAAATCTAAATATATTTTACTTAAATAATTATCAGAATAACAAAACGAAAGAAAAAACTTTGTGACAAATAGGCTATATGCAGAGTTTAATTTTTGTGACACGCTCGAGAGGAAACCAAGATGGCAGAAAGCGGCGTCCTTTTTGTTTTCTTTATTTTACAAAAGCATAATGTTATTTTTGTGAGTGTACACAAATGAAAGTAAAGCCTTTGGAGTTTCCAATTATTAGTATGACCATAAATGATGAGTATTTTAAATGGTAGCTGTTATAGATGTCTCACGCCCACACACAAATTCTAGCATTGCTAACTGGATATCGCAGCCTGTTCATTATCAAAATAAAAATACAGTCAACCAGACAGATATATAAACAAATTATACTGCTCAGTTTACTAAATAGTTCGTAGTACAATCTGCGGTGTTAAGTGCGATCCCACTGTGGTGTTATGGCAAAAACATTTTTGCACATGTAAAGGACAGTTTTTAGAAAAAAAAAGTTTTAAAAGTTATTTGCTCAGTTTTAGCAGGCCAAAAATGCTGACTCCGTGTGGATGGAATGCAAAACCTAGAGGTAAAAGATGTTAGAACTAAAAGGTGTTAGTTTTGACATAGCCTGAATTGGTTGAGTAAATGATTCAATGACTCTTAAATCACTTGTTTCGTTCCTGAATGAAAAATATTTTTTAAACAAATAATTTGAGTGAATGATTAAGCCACTCATTGTCAATGACAGTGACGTTACTGAATACTTTTTCAAGTTCAAGTTTTAAGTCAGATATATTCATATACTAAGTGGTTTGGTTGAAAAGCTTCTTACAGGTTGAGTTTAGAGGAGGAAACCTCAGATGGAGAGACACCACTGATTTTGGCGACTCAAGCTGGGCTGGTGGAGATTGTTAGGACACTGCTTGAGCATGGAGCTTCACCTAATAGGATCAACAGCAAAAATGAATCTCCATTATTATTGGGTAGGTTCTTATTTGCGATTTCTATAGTGTCTTTAGTACATTTGTAATAAGTTCCTGTTTTGTTTTGGAGCTGTAAGAACAGACTCATTTGAAATCGCCTTTACACTTATATCACGAGGAGCATCAGTGAACCAAGCCTGCCCTAAAAAGTGGACGGCCATTCATGAGGCAGCCAAGGTGGGCTGTACCGACATACTTGCGCTCCTGCTGCAACATGGAGGAAACGTTTCGGAGACAGACGAGAATGGAGTGACGCCCATGGGAATTGCCGCAGAGTACGCACAAGCCGAAGCGCTGGACATCCTTATTCACTACGGTAATACTGGCATTTCTAAGAAAAACAGGGGTTGTTACTAGATATTCACAAAGGAATAATGCAGTTACACCATTATACATATAACTTAAACCAGTAAACTAACAGAATGATGTCCTCCACACCAACAGGTGGAGATGTAAATGTTCAGGCACCAAATGGAGATAGTGTGCTATTTGACGCTGCTGGTTCTGGGAATCCTGACTGCATTGAGCTTTTACTTCAACATGGGGCCGATCCTAATGTCGCTAGTCTTTCCTTGCAGCTTCCCATTCACAGTGCAGCATACAAAGGGCATTACCTGTAAGTTCAAAGAAATATGCTACTACTTTGCTAGTTATGTCACCCCTGTTCTCGAACTAAAGTTATATTGAAATTTGGAACTGGTAGCCGACTAGAGACAGGACTAGCATTGAATGTTTTGTCTGGAGACAACAAATCTAATCAGAATTCAATACATTTCACTGTATATACTACTGCTTACCACTAGAGGTTTTGACCTCTAACCCAGTGATTCTCAACTCTGGCCCTCGGGGTCCACTTTCCTGTATAGTTTAGCTTCAACCCTGATCAAACTCACCTGCCTGTAACTTTCTAGTAATCCTGAAGACATTGATTAGCTTGTTCAGGTGTGTTTGATTAGGGTTGGGCTTAGCTCTGCAAGAAAGTGGATCTCAAGGGCCAGAATCGAGAACCACTGCGCTAACCCGTATTAAATGTTGATGAGTAACTGTCCCACCATTCTAATTTTCTTCAGATTTTTTTTTTAAATCAAGTTGTACAATCTCTTTCCAGTGCCTTGAGAATGTTAATCCCAGTAACCACTAAGAGAGCACTCCATCTCTCAGGCCAGAGCCCAATTCATGCAGCTGCAGATGGAGGCTATGTCCGATGTCTGGAGCTCCTGGTGGACAAAGGTTTTGACGTCAATGCTCTTCTAGACACGCAAATTTCTGATAACTATGGGGACATGCGAAAGACCGCCTTGTACTTTGCGGTCTCCAATGGAGATGTGACCGGCACCCAGTTGCTGTTAAATGCTGGAGCCAAAACGGACCTGGATCCTCTACGCTGCCTCCTAGTGGCGGTAAGAGCTGGGAGGTACGAGATTGTCAGGATTCTCCTAGCCAGTCAAGCAGATGTGAACTGTTACTTCACAGAGATCAATGACACAGTGTTTCCCACTGCCTTACAATACTGCCTGAGGGATGAGATGATGATGCGAATGCTGTTAAATAGTGGATATGATGCAGAAAAATGCTTCTGTTGTCCTCACGATACAACATGGGGTCACTCCTCAGAACACATCAGTGAGAAGATTCCAGTAAGTTCACCACTAATGTCTCTTGTCCAAAACCTAGAAAGTATACACACACTCCAAACGTTTCTTCCAAAAGTAAAAGTTCAAATCAACCCAAGACGGTGGACAAAAATAGTTTTTTTTGTAAGTGTATAATAATTGAATACTTAATCTAATTAAACTATTTCACACAATATATGCTACTTAAGAGTGTGACATTAGCTTAGCAACATGCTAATAGCAAATTATTGAAATCAATTGTGAGTTAAATCTTCTGCACACTTTTACGAGCTGATTTCTATAAAGCATTCCAAATATTTTCCAGTATTTGTATTTCTATACTACTAAAAATTATTCGGGAAATTAACAAGCAGTAGGTAATTCACTGGGTTTTGGAACAGAGCTGATGTATTTTAAGTATTTAGGTATTTTAACTTACCTCTGATGGAAATTTGTTTTCATCTGTATATGTGGCCTATGTATCCTTACTTCTGTCTCTATCTTCTATTGCATGTAGTTATGTGATTTCATCAGCGTCTCTTGGCTAGTACAGTTCTCTGGAAGAGCTGTGCGGGTTCTCCTCGACTATGTCAATAATGTTCCCATTTGCTCCAAGCTGAAAATGGTTCTAAAGAAGCATAAAGAGTGGGCTCAAATTACAGAAATGTTGGGTGAGTAGTATAAATAGTTCTAGCATGGACACTTAAACTACTCTTTACAAAAATATGAAAGTATAGCATTAGATGACACAATTCAAACTTACAGCAATTAAAACAATGTTTTCTCATGGATGTATTCCCAGAGAATCCTTGTTCACTGCAACACCTATGCAGACTAGTCATCAGGAGAGAGATGACCCCACAAAGGCTTGGTGACCCAAAGTTCATAAACTCGGGTCCTTTCCCACCAGGACTGAAAAGCTACTTGATGTACAAAGAATATGATTTGTATGGAAGAATCATATGTCAGGAGTGATGGCCTCTTCTCAAGGTAAACGTTAAGGAGGAAGCACTTGTACAAATATACATGTACAAGGAATGTACAAGGTTGACATGACCAGATGTTTCGCTAGTTGTCCATCATGAGATCAAACACACTTAAAAGTGTGAGTGTTAAGCGTTTTTTAAGACTTCACACTAAAACGTGAATTTTGCATCACTTCAAAATGACTTTGCCTCCAAAGGAATGTCTTGGTGCTGTTTGTGCAATAAAATAGTGTTCTAACTGTTGACAAAAACATGTTCATGTCAGATAAAAATAAAGGGTTGATGTCTGTTCTATGAATTCAGGCTGCTTTCTACTTGGTGCTATGTACAAGTGTACAAGTGGTGTTTATTGTGTCTATGACATTGACCATGTGATTACATGCATCAGCACTGCTATACGGTGGTTCTAGAATGACCTGCATAATCACCATTGAAGTAACTAAATGCAGGTCATTTCTATTTATAGCTTTGTGCCCTTTTAACATCAACAAGAATGTTCGGCAACCTGTTAAAGTAAAGCCTTTGACTTATGTATTATCACAATCTCATCACCCAACCTTGTGATAAACTATCAGAAACATTATACATATCTGTAGTTTACGGTGTACTTATCTGTGCCTGTTCAAGTACATCTGATAATTTCATGTGATAAAGAAGGTTGTGGTAACTTTTGAAAAGTGTAACCAAATCATGACAGTGCAATGTATGTTGGTTCTTTGGTTCCGGATGTCATGAACTGTCTAGCGGAGGATTTTCTTTTTCCAGGTGGGTAGTCTAAACATAGACAAAATAAATACATAGACGCCCTATTGGCCGCTTTGGAGCGTTGCTGCGACATGTCAACGTGTCCGCCATTTTGCGGAGGGCAAGACTGCGCTGTGAACAAATGCAAGTAAACGGGTGAGCTGCGGTTTTCCTGGATAAAACAATAATAACGTTTACATTTATCAGCCGATTTCAGTGGTTTGCACATGGTGTACGTTACTATTACTAATTATATAATTACCAAATACAACCAGAAAAAAATGTTCAGTCTTGTTTGTGAAAGGTAATATCCCGAGACCTGTTTTCAATTGTGTGGCGACTTGTACAGCCCCAAGCAGCGCACGAAACAGGCATTTTTCTCAATTCCCATAATGAGAGGTATAGGCAAGTTGCCCTCCTTGATATGGCGGCGCCGTTGACGTACGCTCCAGCAGCCAATAGGGTGTCTATGTATTTATTATGTCTATGGTTAAAACCATAGACATAATAAATACATAGACGCCCTATTGGCCACTTTGGAGCGTTGCTGCGATACGTCAACGTGTCCGCCATTTTGCGGAGGGCAAGACTGCGCTGTGAACAAATGCAAGTAAACGGGTGAGCTGCGGTTTTCCTGGATAAAAACAATAATAACGTTTACATTTATCAGCCGATTTCAGTGGTTTGCACGTGGTGTACGTTACTATTACTAGTTATATAATTACCAAATACAACCAGAAAAAAAAATGTTCAGTCTTGTTAGTGAAAGGCAGCTCCCGAGACCTGTTTTCAATTGTGTGGCGACTTGTACAGCCCCAAGCAGCGCACGAAACAGGCATTTTTCTCAATTCCCATTATGAGAGATATGGGCAAGTTGCCCTCCCTGTCTGAGGGTCGCAAGAGAAAAAGTATCTTCATGTTGTATGACAAGAAGAGAAAGGCCTCTGAAGAAAGAAACAAGACCAGAGTGTTTTTGGGAGAAAATTTCACACGCTGGCGTGCGCTAAAGCACAGGTTGGGCTTCCCACCGATGCCTCAGTCACAAAGTTTCTACTCGACCGGTAAAGTTTGGCATTCTATTTTGAAAATCCATTTAAAATCACTGCTAGTAAAAGTTAATGTAAGCTATGATTAGCGATGCTAATAGGCGTTCCCTCTCGGGAGCAAATAGAGTGTTGCGCATGTGCATTTTTAAAAAGAATTGGAGAGGGTGGGTCTTCTCTAAAATTCGGAAAGATCCTCCGCTATACCTTTAATATGCCATGAATTGTTATCAAAAAGTCACAATATTGCATAATGATAACTTTCATGAAATCAGTTAATTTTCTGAAGAGAATCTGGGAAAGGTACTTAGTGTACAAATAGGTAGACCAGACCTTCACCAGACCTTTTAAACAGCATCAGATACTGATCTAATGTGGAAAAATATCCTAAAATGACCCTTATGCATGAGACAGCCCTCCTTGGCATGTTCATCATAACATCAATAGATTGAATAAACAAACTTAATATTATTGTTATTATTATTATATGGAATCAGATCTTTGGACTTTCAAAGACTTGGACTTAGCTTTAAATTACTGTTAAAAAAAAAAAGTCAGCATTTGGGAGTCTATGTACTGCAATATATTCACAATTCCAAAAATAATTTAAGATTATTGGTTAAATCGAGCATGTAATTGGGATGAAAGACAAGTTGGACTGACATAAGAAAAACAAAACTGTAAAAATCTGATACGTTTTCATTTTATTTATACATATGAAAATGCCCCAGGCTAGAACAAAATGAAAAATGTCAATTCAAATGTGATTTTTGCCAAAACAAAAATGTCAAACATTATACGCATTTATAATATAGAGACCAAAGTATTTGGACACCACACCTGTATGTGCTTATCTAGCATTTAACGTCGAAACCATTGGCATTAATGGGTACTTAACACAAATTAGATTTACTTTTAGTGGTCTCCTATGTTGTTTTTGGCCAACAGTTGCTGACATGTCACGGCATTACAAAATGAACTCACATTCTTCATGTAAGCTAATCTTGGTGTCCCCATGGATAGGCACCATCATATGTAGATACTCTGTTCTGCACCCTCCTCCCCTTAAGTTCCTCCACCAGCTTCCCAGATTAGACAAACAGTGCATCTAACCCACACACAAACTCACACTAATCCCAGGTACAAGTCAGGGTAAGAATTCATGCACACAAAGGAGACATAGGGATACGAGCAAGTATGAGCAACTTTGGGTACCGAAAAGAGCTTGGAAGGTATGAGGACATAGACGAAGATGAACTTCTGGCCTCCCTGACCAGCGAGGAGCTCCAGGAGCTGGAGAAGGTTATGGCTGAAATGGAACCAGATGAGAACATACCAACTGGGCTAAGGCAGGAGGACCAGACGGCCAAGCGGTCAACGGGCCCTTTTTGCCGAGAGGCTCTGCTGAAGTGCTGGGAGGATGAGACTCAAAGATTGCTAGAGGTAGGGTCTGAATACAGCAATTGAATAATATGTTTATTATTATAATAATAATTATAAAATATATAATAATGAATATAAAACTTTGAGGTACAAGTTAAATTACATGTTTTAATGTTTGTGACAAGTTGCACACCCCTAACGGTACTATTTAAGGTAATCTGAGAGAGTATCCGCATCCGCATCCACAAAACAACATAAAATGATGGCTATATTTGTGTAGGAGTCAAAATAGACTTTCTTAATGGGAACTCAAGAAGTCCCATTTCTATGTGAGGTTTCCACAAGCAGGGTCCCAGCTCGGGGATGAGAAAATCTGCAGCTTCATAAAAGGATTAAGAATTCGTTTTTTTTCCCTTTATGAATTAAATCTAAGTATCTGTGAGCTGTCCACTGAGGCCAGTCGTGTCCTCAATTCTGCTCCTGAAGGGTACTTCTGAAGACATTAAATACCTTGTTCAGGTGTATTTAATAAAGGTTGGGGGGGGGGGGGGGACTCTACAGGAAAGTACCTTCAAGGAGCAGAATTGGACATCACTGTATTAGTGTTACAGTTAAGTCAGGACTGTCAAACTGAGTGTAGCTCACCCCTTGTTATAAGGAGTGATTGGTGGGATAATTGGGATTAGCATACTTTAAGAACAGTGGAACTCAATAAGCAGTTCATAATTTGAAATATAGAAATAACTGCCATAAAACATTCAAATTTCAGTTTCTTTAATGAGAGTACCAAAAACTGTGTAAGTGTAACATTGCCTCCATAAAACATAGCAATTACTTGTGCAGTTGTCTCAGCTGTTGGTAGTCTTTCTTAATTAAGACTCATTGCTTGAGGTATGCCAGTGCTCAACCTTGTTTTCCTTTCTATGGTGACACAGGACAGCATGGATGAGTGCCAGACAGATAAGAGCGAACAGGAATGTGGCAGTGAAGAGCCTGAGGATAATAAAGAGGAGGGAGAGCAACAAAATAAGGGGTTTAGAAAGGGGGGTGATGGGGAGAAAAAAGTTAGGTCAAGCAATTGGAACTTTGTGGACTTGGATTGCAAGGGGAATGGCATTAGCGGTCGAAAACCTAATGGCATCCATAAAGGTGCCCTCTACCATCACATTTCTCCAGATATGCCAAGTGGTAATCCCACTGATATTGATAAGACCTTGGAGAACATCTTGAGTAATGACACCTCCTTGAGTGAAGTCAACCTAAACAACATCGAGAACATATCCCAGGGGGGTTTAGTGAGTTTTGCTAATGCCTTAATCTCAAACACTCACGTTGAGGTTTTCAGCATTGCCAACACCCATGCGGATGACCAAGTAGCTTTGGCCTTGGCCAAAATGCTGAAGAAGAACTGGAGCATCATCAACCTTAATGTTGAGTCTAACTTCATTTCAGGCAAAGGTATCCTGGCTTTGATTGGGTCACTTCAGTACAACACCACACTGGTGGAGCTCCGATTCCACAACCAGCGGCATATCTGTGGAGGCCAAGTGGAGATGGAGATGGTGAAATTGCTGAGGAAAAACACCACCCTGTTGAAACTAGGCTACCACTTTGACTTACCTGGCCCAAGGATGAGTGCAACTGGCATTTTAACTCGCAACCAGGACAGCCAGAGGCAAAAGCGGCTACAGCAAAGGAAAAAGCAAGACAATTTGGAAAGAAGTGAAGAAAAATCAAAGACATGGGACACTATGCACAACACGCAGTCTTTTCAATTCCATATTTTGACAGACAAGGACACTACGCTAGTGAAGCAGAACTTGGTCTCTTCTCATTTACAACAACAACCTCACAGTCAGCCAAATAGTGTGAAGAATGTGCCGACTAGAAAAATTGCTGAAATGGTCAAGCAACAAGAAGAAACAGCAATGGATAGTGTAGGACACAAACTCACAGGGGACAAACATGGCAAGAACATTCAAGATGAAAAAATATTACCTTTGAGAAGAAAAGATGACAGAAATAATCTGGGAGGCGCTATAGGGTCAACACGTGATGATCTACTGGCAGCCATTCGTGGCAGTAGCATTGGTACACTACGAAGGGTAAGATGTTTAACATTTGTCCAGGACATGAAGAAGCCTAGCCTTAAAAACACAGTATATAGCTGGACAGAATAGGAACTTTCAAAATAAGGGTCTCATGAACACCAACCCTGCCAAATCAGATATCTTGGAAACTGAATTTACATTTCATATCAAGAACTAAATGATTCATTCAGTGTTTGTCCTGGCTGAGATAATTTAAGTTACTATGAAATCATTAGCTAGGCACTGGAAAACACTTCTATCACCATGTAAACTCTAGTTAAAATTTAATAGATGGACATTTTTCTGTTGTAATGTACGTGCCAATCTGTTTGAAAACATGCTATTTGAGGGTTTCCAAACAAGTGCTTATTTCTAATTTTCAATTAAAGTAAAGGATATTTTTTTTCATACATATTTAATAGCATATTTCCAAATTTCTTTTCACCAAAAAAATATTATGCTCAATGATTACAGTCTGAACAGCTGCCAATTCAAAATTTCGATTCTAACGGATCAGTCATGCAACTAGTTGGTTCATTCTGTTTGATTTGATCAAATAAATTTAGCCAAAGAAAAATAATGTACAGGTACACAAGTATATATAAGATGTCAACGCTAAACGTTAAAATCTACATGCACTGCAAAAATGTAGATTACTAAAAAAAAAAAAAAAAAAAAGAAAAAAAAAAGAGCACCATATCTCAGGTTTGTAAATATTACCATTTATTTAAGTATAGAATTTAGTGTTTTCATTCCACATTCCAACCCATTTGTAAGATAAGATTTGATATCAATTGTACAAATCTTTCAGCACTATCCTTAACAGACAAGGACAGACAATTCAGTTCAGACAGACAATACTGTTAAACCAGCATTAATTGTACACAAATGTTTGTTGTTTTCTCTTTGTTGTTTGACCTTAAATGTATTTGTCAGTCAAGCATTGACCTGTAAAAGCTTCTAATAAATGTACTTTGTGAAGTTTTTTTTTCTTTTCTTTTTTTTCTTGATATGACTGGAAATTCTATATTTGTGAATTGATGGCTTTTCACATTCAGGAGGAAGCTGTACCCATGACTTTTGCCGGTTTGAATTCACCGTATATTATTTTCTTGTTAATAAAGTGAAATCAAAAACTCCAAACTGTCTACTTTGTGATGTGAAATGTAGTGTAACGCTGATCGTGATTACCACAGAAATCATATTTAGTGTTCAGCCAATGTGTTCTCATCCTGCAGTGAATTTCCTTTTGTTATTCGTGCAAAAATATATATAGCCTCAATATATCAGCCAGGTGTACATTTACAAGGGAAACAATACAGGGGACGTACATATTCTGATAGGAGAACCTCTTACCAAATCTAAGAATGCTAAACTAGGATTTGAATAAGAAAATTTAAGGTACAGAAAAGTAGGGTATGAAAATAGTGTTATCTAAATCATTAATCAACAATTAATAAGGACATCAAGCGTCCCGTCCATCTCCCTTTCCCCACTCACAGGGAAACAAAAACATTCAGTCAACAAATCATGAATCCTGGCATAAAACTTCACATGGTTATTCCAGGACATTATTTTACAGAGGATATATGACAATACTTTACAGATTACATGAGGTATTGCACAGATTATTTAAAAAAAAGAAGCAAAAAGGCAACAAAAATATACAGCGATTTTGAAAAAAAAAGAAAAGAAAAAAAGAATGAGAGTAAAATTTGGGGAAGTGAGAATTTAGTATCATTTACTCTACTGGGTGGGGTTAGTGTTGCGGGATTAATCATCCCATTCGTCATCATCCTCAAAGTCTTCCTCATCGTCATCATCCTCATCTTCATCTGGGGGCCCAAAAAAGATGCATAACCACCGTAAATAACTCATTACGTACTGACAATGGAGCTCATGCTCATATTCAAGTGAACCAAATGAAAAAGGGCCTCAACGGACTTTAAAGGGTTAGTTCAACCAAAAATGAAAATTATCCCATAATTTACTCACCCTCAAGCCACCCTAGGTGTATATGCCTTCAGAAGGCCTTTTTTTAACCCTCTGGAGCCGTAAGGATGCGTTTTTTTGGGCTTCAAAATCTGTTACTATTCAATCCCAATTTAAAGCTTGGAAGAGCCAGGATATTTAAAAAAAATATATAACTCCGATTATGTTTGGCTGAAAGAAGAAAGTCATAATACACCTAGGATGGCTTTACGGTGAGTAAAACATGGGATAATTTTCATTTCTGGGCGAACTATCCCTTTAAATGTAGATGTGTTTTAAGAATGAGGAAAAAGTGATAATCTGTCATTTGACCAAAATAATCTTTTAAATTGGACTACTTTTAACTTGACACGCCATCATAGAAAGCAACGCTAGAGCATTTCTAGTATATAAGCTCAAGTAATCATACAGGAACCGTCAAACCGAGGGGGAAAAAAAACAAAAACAAATGTGCAGCCGTTGAGAGGCATGTTTAGGACAAACCTTTGAGAGAGTGAAACGGGCACTTACCCGAGGAGTGGATGGCTTTGCTCCTCTTCTGCATCACCTCCATCAGAGCTCCAACAATGCCCGCTGACTGAGCAGGGGTGGGTGGTCCTGAGTCATTATCTGATACCTGAACATTCAAGAACATAGCAATCAGATAAATAACTGCCCCTAGAAGATAATATAATGATTGATATTATAAAAGAGACTTGAGTTACACTTAAAGTGTCTCATTGCATTAGATTCAAAATATCAAATCAGTCATCAAGCAAATTATAATTGATCTTTCCTCAGAACTAACTTATTTTTTCTAACCTTTTCTATTTTATACAAGTTTCACCATCAATGGGATCCTCACACGCTGTTATAACAGTTGAGAAAGAAATTGAATGTGTATCATTATATTGGATCAGTATATTCGGTCTTAAAGTGACAGCAGCCTATAAATACCTGCTGTTGTTTATGTCATTAATGGTAATCAAACAGCAAAACAGCTTTAACAAAGATTCATCTATATTAAATTTATACAGTGAACACTATAGTGATATTTTAAATTTTAAGCCTAATTATTCCATATCTGGACCTGAATACACTACAGTTAGACTTAACTTTATTTTTTAACTTTGTTATACTGTATTTATCTATGCTTGTAATTAAAGATTTTTTTTTCTTTAATAATGATTGAAATTTATTAGTTAGGCTATTAGTTTTTGCTGAGGTATAGAAGCACTTAAAGTGCTTACATTTGCCACCTCCCCCTCCAAATATTTGTTTTTTTTTGCTGATCTGAAAAATGATCTGATCTGTGAATCAAAAACCATAATATAACCCGACCACTGAACCACTAATTAAAAATGTCTTTACTGTCGCTTTTGAACAATTGAATGCATTGCTGAATAAAATAAGTAATTTCTTACAATAAAATATATATAAACAATTATATAGAGACAAATTAAATTCAAATATTCTGTGTACAGTTTTGAACTTTAATCACCACAGGTAATTAGTGGTTTAAAACCCTTTTAAGCTAAATGATAGGGGAGCAGGCGATCTTTCACCATTTTCTGAGACGCATCAGGATGGGAAAGCGTTTGCACTCCTCACCGTTTTGAGCTGGATGCCCTGTCGAATCTGGTCGAGCAGCGCGTCACGTCCTGTGGACGACAAGGGCCTGTTGTTATGCTCCACTTTCTTTAGCTGAGTGCCCTCCCTGATTTGATCCAGCAAAGCTGACTTCCCGCCCGTGGGCGAGGGCGTCGATTCGCCGTGGCCTCCCTCCACATCAGTAGGTGGAGGAGGTCCAGGAGGAGGTGGTGGAGGAGGAGGTGGTGGAGAAGGGGCAGCTCCTCCAGATGGTGGTGGTGGCGGAGGAGGTGGCATAGAGGCGGGGGCAGGTGGAGGGGGGGGTGGATGCCCTCTGCTGGGAGGTGGTGGTGGAGGCGCTCCCATACTTGGCCGAGATGGAGGAGGGGGAGGGGGAGCGCTCGTGGGTGCTCTTGAAGGTGGAGGGGGTGGTGGGGCTCCTCGCCCCCGCACTGGGGGTGGTGGAGGTGGTGGCCCGGAAGTATGAGGAGGGGGTGGGGGAGGCGGGCCGCCCCGTGAGGGAGGAGGCGGGGGTGCTGAAAAAGATTTATAAGTATAAAAATAAATACATAGACTCATGTATTAGTATAGCTTAATGACCCCATGAAACCAAAATTGGAAGTTTTAATCCATGTCTATTAGCTTTGAAGCATCAGTACAATAGTGTACTCTTAAAAGTTGAGAAAATAAACAAGCATATATATATATATACACACACATATATATATACACACAGAAATTTTATCTTAACAACAGATAACAAACAGAAACAGCAAAACAGAAGTAACAACTGAATTACATAAATACTAAAAATGATGAGAATACTCAAATACAAAAAAAAAAAAAACTGCATTAAATGGACCACTTACAGACACTTTGATGTCTACATGTGTACCATACCTTCCTGGTTAATCTAACACAAGAAAACAGTGTACCCATTTCATGGGTTCTTTAAAGCTGGAGCAAGACTTTTATTCTAGAGGAAGAACCACACCAAAGTTCTGCACCACAAAAATCACAACAAATGGCACTTCACACTTTACTTTCTCAAGGCATATTATTAAGAGATCAAACATTTTTTTAAAAGATCAATGCAAATACCTCATGTAGAATCATGAAACATATCCACATATACACAAATATTCTCCTATAAATTTGCATTAAATGTAGGTTAAACGGAACTCGGTTACTTACGATGCATTTCAAAGTGTTAAAAAAATCTTTCAAAACAACTCATGCCAATCTGCAAAAATTCAGACCTCTTATACATGCAAATCTGAGCGTGAAACACACGTTCTACCTACCGCTCCAGCTGGGAGGACCTGAAGGAACACCACATGTATTGATCAAATATAGAAATGCTCATATATGCACCCAACTTCTGTGTAAAAACCTTGGAGTAACATGTTACAGGCCAGATACATTATTTTAATATCATAAAAGGATGAATTGGCCTTACTTGTGAATTTTAAAGCTGCAGTCGGCAAGTCTGGCAGATTGAGTGGACTTAGGCAAAATTTTGAATGTTTACAACTCTCGTGCCCCTCCCCCACTATCAACAAATACCCTCCCACCGAGTTTGTGCTCGTCAGTGTGTGTGCACCTTGAACCTGCCCAACAAGTGCTAACGTTAGCTATCCATAACACATTTGGGCAAACATACTTCGATTACTAACATAACACGAAGAAATAAAGTAACTGGTTGATAAAGCACAATTACCTGTCGAGAAGAAATGTAGCAAGCTCTGCTTCCAGCTTGAACCCAATTAAATCACGTAAATCTCTCCACCTTTGACATGCCGATCCGATGTTGATCCTGGTTTTATTACGGGCACGGTCACTTTCTTTCTTTACTTCTTTCTTTTCAGCAGGTGTTCTCTTTTCCTGTGTTGTTTTTGACCTCATAGCTCTTGAGGTTAACTGAGGAATTGGAATCTTTTCCGCCATCACTCTTCGTTACTGCGTTACTACTGTAACTTCAGGCGTGTGCATGTGATTGTAACGTGCGCGAGGGGTGGCGTGTGCACGACCTGTGATTGACAGTCAGATCTCACACCCCCCCTGCGCTGATTGGACACAATGAACCAGGAGCGGTGGATTTTTGCAAAACAAATAACACGCTCCAGGTGGAGTTAGAAGCTCGGGTTTTTTTTCTAAAACCACTTTATTTATGTTGTTCTGTCGGATTATAGTGTCGATTTCACTGAATATGATCAAAATAATGTTGCTGACGGCAGCTTTAAGATTGATTTCTGAGAGAAAATTGTAGTTAGAATGAAGTTGCCTTGGGGAAACTATTTTTGTTGATACAGGCCAGACTTTTGACAGCGTATGGTTGATAGTGAGACATGTCAGTATGAGACGGCCACAAACCGCAGGTGTTCAGTGCAGCGAGTGTCTCACCTTGTCTCCTCAGCTCATTCTTCACAGCCTCTACACCACCCTTCTTCTCAATGAAGTCGTAGATGACCTTAGACGTCTCCTTATCTTTCAGCTGGGCCTCAGAGATGCCACACATGTCAAACAGGTTCTTCAGCTCTGGGTCCAAATTATTCAACTGCAAAAAACAACAAAGGTAAAGCAGTGAGACATTCCTTTTAATAACACTTTATAATAACTCTCATTAATAAATCACTAAACATGTCATAATGCTTAACGGATGATTAGAAATATGAGATAACTTAACATTGCATAATGTTTACCAGATCAATGCTTAAATCATATGATCATACATTTCTTAAAAATCTACAAATGATATTGACAGATGGATTACAATGATTTAAAACTTCATTAATAAATCATTAACAAACATTATGTAATGCTTAGAAGTTCATTAGTTAATAAATAGCTATTATGTAACATGCTTGTTAATGTTTAAAATTAACTTATCGAACATTACATAAATGATCAACAGATCATTATTAAATGTAAATTTAAATGTCATTCAACTTTTGACTCATATGATCAAGCACTTTTAAAAAACCTACCAATGATTTAAACAATTTTATACAATGATTAAAAGCTTATTTTTTAAATGTACATTTGAATGTTTAATAAACTATTAAAATGTCTCCTTAATATTTTTTCCAAAATATTCATAATCATTACTTTTGCACATGCTTTCCGGCAAGATTTATATAATTAACATAAACGTGCGATTAGTCGACTCATGGCTTAAATGAACAACTACTGGTCGACTAGAAAAATCTTTAGTTGGGGGCATCCCTAGATAAATCTGATTCTCTTGCATATACGTAACTGAATGAAGAATAATACATTGATATTCAATATTATTTTAATATATTTTCTGTCCAATTTTGGTGTGTTAATTTAAATAAAAGTGTGGTTATTTTATTTTATTGGCTTGTATTTTTTAAATTCAGATTCAGTAAAGTTAATGAATTTAATTAAAAAGTCTAATAATAATAATAATAATACAATTATATAAAAAACACATTTAAAATAAGAAATTAATAATTATATATCTAAAAAATTGATTCAGAATTTTCGGTTTCTATTAAATTTTCATGTCGGTGCATCCCTAATTCTTACATTGTTCAATTTTCAGTTGAACATCCGGATCATAGCTAAAAAACACCTTTCTGCATTTGTACATTTGTAAATATAAACAAGTACATTAAGTAATATTAACTGAAATTGAATGGCTTTAAAAAGGTCATGAATTGAGTAATCAAATGTTCCTTTCTTGTCAGTCGAAAAACATCTTTCACTGAAACCAATCTCAGAAATCGTCTCGTTTCGCATTGTCACATCCTCGTGATCCTAACATTACGAAAACGTAGACAAACTTTATTTTTAACAAAGTTCCCGTCAGAAAGACACTGTTGGTTTGTTCGCTTCATTTTACTGCGGATTAGTTTTTAAACAAGACACAGTTAGACAGGCTTTTCAGAGAAATGAAAATAAAAGATGCTGTGCCTACATTGGATTTCACCGTAATGTCACAACACACAAGTGTGTTGTTTTGATCTAATAACACGTTTAATTTGATTTAAAACACGGCACTGAAAGACAATGTACACGTTTTTTTTTAAATGTATAGAAAAATATGAACTATGAATAGCCTATAAGAACTATGATACATTTATTAATAATTCCCTTTACAAGAAACACAATAAGTCATCCTTTATCAATTATTACTGTCATAACTAACACGCATAAAAGTTTTACATTACTGGCAAATGTTTCAAAATGTTTTTCAGCATCGAAAGTTTTCAAAATAATTCCACTTGTTTATTGGAAGGGACGCTGAAAATGATTTTAATATGCAAACCTGTTACCCAATCACAGTAGCATGCCTTTCAAACTGGAGGGTCAAAAACAGGATAGAAAATAGCTTACTTCTAAATTAATGTTTTTTTTTTTAACATCAAAATCTTGATAACATTATAATGGGACCTCAGAGAACATTATAAAATAAACAATACAGTTAATTAACCCTTTAAATGAATGTTAGCATTCAAATGTACATTAACAAATACACTTTTAATCATTGTTCAACATCTGTTAAAATCATTAGCTGATAAACATTACCAAGCAAATTATCTTATATATTTCTAGCTATTTGAATATATATTAACTAATGATCTGTAAAGCATTATACGATGTCTGTTAATGATTTATTATAGAAGATTGTTATAAAGGTTTACCTTTCTTTTTTTTCTTCATATACGATAGTTTATAGTAGACATATTCAACCAACACTGAAGGAACTGTTAGTTTACTAGATTTCATAATTAAATACTAGTGCTTGCAAGGCAGCAAAAGAATAACATTTTAGGTTAAACTAGAAGTTTTTTGAAGAAAATCTTTGTGAACGTCATATAACAACACTAGGGTGTTGTGAGTGGTTGCCAGGGTGTTGCTAAGCAGTTGCTAATGTGTTCGGGCTGGATTGGTTGGGTGTTCTGGGTGCCTTCTTATTGGTCCAACTCAAAAATGTAAGTCAAATAGATTTTTTTTTCCCCCTAAATTCTGTCTGCTAGGTAAAACTATTGCCGCTCCTCTCCTCTATAAGCCGAATAGTTTGAGGTATCATTCACGTCCGCGTGGGTAAGTTATGTGGCGAAATGTTATATTTAGAGTTAGGGGTTTGTTTAGATCACCAACCTTAAGTATGAGCAATAGTATTAGTGATGCTTGCCTTAGTAAGCATAACTAAATATAGATAGAAGGAGAAAAAGAGAGATATTAATGATAATATGCCAAAACTATGAATAAATGGATGCAAAAGCAGAAGGCCCAATGACATTCCAGTATGCAAACAGATGGAAGACAGCCAATCGTAACTCAGTCTGCAAACACCAGGTTAGTTTATAAATGCTGAACTGGAAGTTAAGGGCTTCAATTCAACCTCAACCTCTTTAGGTAGAAAATGAAAACGAGCAAAATAACATGTAAAAAATTTAATTAATAAATATATATTTTTAAAGATGACATTTTCAAGTGTAAGTTAAAGGCATTTTCAAACATTAATCTTAAATATCTTTAAAGCCTATAGAAACTATAGACTAGAAAAAATAATAAATGAGGTAAAAACACAAAAATAAAATAAATACATTTATATTATTAAATATCTCTTAAATACATTTACACTTTCAAGGGAGTTTCTTTAATATTATTTTCTTTAAAAGGAAAACGTTTTTAAAAATTGAAAATAGCATTACAGCTAAAATAAATAAATAAAATTAATAAGAAACTTTTTTATACGATTAAAAAAAAATTACGATTAAACGATGAGTACACCCATCACATCTTTGTAAATATTTTATTATCTTTTCCTGGGACAACACTGAAGAAATGACACTTTGCTACAATGTAAAGTAGTGTGTGTACAGCTTGTATAACGGTGTAAATTTGCTGTCCCCTCAAAATAGAGCAACAATTCTTTTTTTCAGATCCTCCGAGAGTTCTTTGCCATGAGATTTACAAAAATGTGAGGGGTGTACTCACTTTTGTTAGATACTGTATGTATGTGTGTGTGTGTATATATATATATATATAAATTCATATTTTCAAGTGCAAGTTAATGGGGATTTTCAGACATCAACTTAAAATTATTCAGGGTATAACGTTTATAGTAACTAAAAATTGCATTAAGTTTAAAATAAAATAAATGTAATTTTAAGATAAGTAAATTGTTATATTTAAAAATATGCTAAAAATAAATAATTAAATATTTGAATTAAGATTTTAAAAAAAGTATAAATTAATAAGGATTTTCAAACTTTAATCTTAATTTCTTTAAAGTTATCACATTTATAGAACCTAAAAAACACATTAAGGCTAAAATATATAAATACCATTGATAAATAATTGTTTTTAAGTAAAACTAAAACTAAAAAGTTACTAACATTTTCAAGTGCAAGTCAATGGGTATTTTCAAACTTTAATCTAAAACTTCTTTAAAAGGTATGTTTATAGAAAATAAAATAGCACATGTATGCTAAAATAAAAATAAATACATGTATCTATAAGATAATCTTTAATTATTATTTTTTTTTTTTTGCAAATTAACCAAACAGTAGCTTATACAAGGTAAGAAATCAATGACACACATACAGAAGATAACCTTTTTAAGTGGAAGTTATTGGAATTTTGTAAATGTAAGCTTAAATGTCTTTAAAATTAGAAAATTAAAAAAAAAAATTAAATGCAAAGGCTAAAAAATAGTTATGACGAGTTTATTGCATTAAGACGAGTTTTTGAGATACAATCAAGATGATTAAAATAAAAGTTGTAAGAGAAATTTCAATGCAATTCTGCCTTGCAAGCACTATCATAACCCAGCTTTCATGCCGTTCTCAAATACAGCACAATCCTGCCACCTTGTGTGGAGACTGCGAAAGGTAAACACTTCTGGAAAAAACATCGATTATGACATGCACAACATTCCAGCTGCATGCATAATGCAAAACTTAAACCGCAAGGCCTTCTTCAGGGAATCTGCACATTTTCCTAGTGACTTCAGTATCACCATCCCATTTTACTGGACTAAGTGGCCTGAATTTCTGAATGCGTCATAAATGGGCAATCTGCATTATTTCCAGAACAAACGGTTTGCCATAAAATAATGTCAAATGCCAAACACAGTGCAAGTATGTGTACAAACGCAATCTGGGTTGTTTTGTGGGCAACAGGCTGCATATTCAAGCGTCAAATGCTTCAGCCTGCATGAACAAGACTATTGAGGCATTTCATCATGCCATTATTACACAGGTCAGCATTGTTTTCCTATGAGTGATTCTTCAATATGCATGTGAGAGCGTGTACGACATTGAGTGTGTCGGTGGGTGACAGAGCAAGTCATTGTTGTGTACTCACATCGAAGCCTGTGTTCGGATCCCATCCTACATGACCGATGTGCCTGGAAAACATTGCGTTAGGCACAGTCAGAATGGCTGAGCACATGGACAGAAAACAACATCATAATAAAATAAACTCATTAGAAACAGAAAACCAGCATTTGACATGCATTACTAATGTCACTTCCTGCCTACACAGGAAGTACTGAATCAGTTACACTTCAAGACTCACTGGAAGTTGCTTGGTGTCCCAATGTCAGCCTTTGTCAACTTCTTCCTCTTGCCCTTGACCTTCTTTTCCTTCTTGTTAATGCTACTGTGCACCATGTTATTCATGTGGGAATTGTTGTGGAAGCGCATGTTGTTTATCTCTGGATTCTTGATGTCCACCGTCGCCATCGGGAGAGAGGGTCCTGGGCACATGACAAAAGCTATTAGCTACCGTCTAAGAATCTCCAACCTGTTGCACACATTTCCCTGTGAAAGTGACAGAAGTCGCCCCTGGCCGAGCTCGGAGAGTTTGTGTTGCCAACAACAGCTGATTCGGCCCATGCGTAAGCAGAGGGGGCGTCTCAGAAAGATGTGCTGCATGAATGAATCACACACACATTCCTGGAGGTTTATGCAATCAAAGTCCAGATGATGCTGGTGGGGTTGGGACAATAATAATAGTGTCAAAAAGCAAGAATAAAAAAAAAGAAAAGAAATAAAACGTATAAAAAAAAAAGAACAATTCAATTTCATGAGATTTATTTCATTCAAAATAAACATGACCACATCACGCAGACATATAGCAGTGACCAACGCTGATACTTTGAATCATGACACATACCATGATTCTCATCATAGCAACATGTGGGTGATAAAAAGCAGCTTTCATAGAAAGGAACGCGCTGGAAAAACAGGCTTTGTGTAAAACTTTCCCTAAAACCACGAGCATTATCACTTTCAAGATTACCAGAGTTCAAAGACGACATATGACGTGCTTTAATTCTATAGATTGAAAACAAGTAAATTAATTCATAATAATAATAATAATAAATGATTACTATATTGATTACTATTATTTGTCCCAAAAGCAATTAAAAAAATCCTGCCCAAGTTCTCAAATTGTTAAAATTAACTTTAAAGTAATAAGCGGCTTTTAGAAAGTAGTTTACTAATTGTCAAATAATATAATTATTAGTAACCACTACAACTTCTACTAATATTATGTAGTCTTATATTATATTATATAGAAATATTATACTATATAATTTATGTCATTTAAAAAAAAAGAATAGAAAACTGCCCTGGTTTTCAAACTGCAACAGCTTATTACTTTAACACATCTAATATCTCAAAAGCTTCAAACCACACCATGTCAAACACTGCAATAATACAAATAATAATAATACAATTCATGCAGTCTAATAAATGTCAAATAAATTATATAATATGGCAATATAATAATATAATTCTTTGTGACAATACCAGGAATATCATATTATAAACAGATTATTTTTACAGTTAAAAACAAACTGCCCGTTTTGTACCTGCAAAACACATGATCCAAGACCCTTAAAAGAAATGTGTGTAATGTTGAGAAAACTAAAAAAAAAGAAAAAAAAAAAGGGAAAAAGAAGTTAGAAGAAGATACTTCTTCAAAGTCAGTGTTTCTGAAAATGCCCAAGAGATGTTATACTCCCAGTTTTGGAGCAGAAGCTCAACTTCTTCACTGTAACCGTGAGACAGGAGCCACAGATATCAAACCCCTACAGAACGCCTACCTCGAGTGAGAGCCGCGAGCTTCCTGTGACCTCTCCCGTGACCCAGAAGCCCTCCTGACAGGACGTCCTCTGGTCTGTCGCCCCTGAATTTCAGCAGCGTATCAAGACAAGGTCGAGGTAAAGCCTCGTTCAGTTCGTCCCGTGACAACACCAGGCATTGCAGAGGAACCAAACCAGCATCTGGCCTCGAAATGCTGTCTAAAATCTCCTCACATGGGGCAGACAGGAAGGTCGTGCAGAACATCATCCCATCCCAACATTGAGGTGTGAAGCTACCGGACTAGCTGGCTAATTTTACCGTAGCAAGAGGCTAGCAAGACACGAACAAGACTGCGCTGTCCCAAAAGACTCTCTTTAAACCAATTGAGACTGTTTGTGATCAGGCCGCCCACTAAACCAATCCCACTCAAATCCTGAAAAATTACAAATGCAGAATATTACGCAAGTAACCGCTAATCCAGTTTAATCTCTGAAATTTGCTGTAAGCATTGCAAGTCTTTAACTGCAGGCAAAGTCACACGCTCTTTAAGATACTCAAGTGCGTTTGACATGTTTCAGTGCAGGAATGCAGAGAACTCCTGATTGGCTTCTCTAGTCATCAACGCTGGAATGAAAGCACCTTTATATGACGGAGATAAAGCGGCCGCACTGAGCACGGTTAACCAATCCAGTTACACAATGAGGAAGCGGAGGAGAAGGAAATGTGCAGGAGAAAGATTACATTGGCTTTTTTTTATGCAGGTGAATACCGTATTCAACACAAACACGTTTTTTTTTTTCTTTGAGAACACTGGGACGCATCACATAAATCGTATTTGAACGACTGCATTCTTCATAGCGCCGTCAAGCAGGGGCACAATATGGTTGGAACAACAGCTATAAATTATGAAGGTGAATTTGAAATGTGAGCAGATTGTAGAAAGGGGAGGAAAAAAAAGAATAAACTGGCCTCCAGTGCTGCTGTAGCAAATCTAGGGCAAATATGTTGATTTAATGTCAAAGATAATAATATTTCAGACTACAAATTATTCTGACGGGCTGGCAATGTTAAAAAACACTGCTCTGTGAATGAATGATTTTATATATAATATATATATATATATATAAAATATTTATTTCTGAAGCTACTTTTTATAATGTCTATTTGATGCTTTTCTCATTTAAAACAATAATGACTTTAAAATGATCATTTGGGGGTAATTTCTCAGCCAAATTTTGATTAATTGACCGCCTCATTGTGGAATTACTTAGATAAATGAATAACTCGACAGCCCTAATATAAATATATGATTGACAGCCCTAATATAAATATATTATTTTAAATAATATTAATAATACTAATAGATGAGCACTCAAAATATTCCCTGCCCCAAATCATTGCTTCAATTGGAAATACTTTTGGGAATAAAATAATGAAAATTAAAATAAAAAACACTTCATTAGGTTTTATATATACCACTGGATATTTTCTATAACATTCTTAAAACAAGAGAACATTAATAGGCCTGTGATTGCATCACACGTGTACTGCAACGGGCTACTGTAAGATCATTTAGTAACTAGCAACCACATGTCCAAAGTGATTATGTCAAACCAGCGTCATAACCGTGATAAACGTCCATGAGAAAATCTTTAAGCTAAGTGAGGAAACGCGGTCTCTTTGATGTAATTGAACGGGAGAGGGCCGCAGTAGTGCAGTGGCATGGAAGGATCCATGTGGCATACATATGGCTCCCAGCACACACACACACACACACACACACACACTGACCCCAGGCTTCCTGTCAGGGGTTCAATGCTAGTATTCTCATCTAGGTCATGTACAATGCGGATGTGTGTTTGTGCGAATCCCGCTCATGCTTGAAAACGCTAACACAAGAACATGTTTTGATTTCTGTGGAAGATGCAAATGTGTGCATGTGTACATTTCAACATAATTCTATCAAAAAGGGGAGTAAAAACATCAAATTGATTAGCACTGTCAACAGTAGGAGTAAATTCATGTGAATGTAAGGACCAGGACACATACCATTTGGTGGGTCACGCCTTTTCTCTGCAAAAACAAAATGAACATTGTTAAAATGTGGAGGGCGAATTAAATGACTAGTGAAGTCAGAAACAGAGGAAAAGAGCCGGTACGTCAGCAAAAGAAGAGGGGGATGTTTAATTAAGTTAGTTTTGGAAAGGTTAGGGAAGAAGATGGTGAACAGAGGTGCCCTGAGCTCCTGTGCCCTTTCTCAAGACTTCAATTAATGGTTTTAAGTTCTTTCTTTTTTTCAAATCAATTGACAGGCCTATTTAATAGTACATATTTTTAGCAGCAACATTTGGGTTCATTCATGTGCAAACGGATCATTATTTTTTTTATAACCTTGATCTTAAAGGTGAAGTGTGTTTTTCTATTCTACGTTAAAACGCTCTTATTTTAATCTGAGTGGCAGTTGCTCAGCAATTTCGTATTTTTAAAAGCTCTCAAACACAAATAAATAATTCATTACTATTTTATAATTTAACATATAATACAATATATAACTTAACAATAAAATATTTATTTATATTTTACATTTTTGAGGGCTCATAACAGTGACATTTCCAAACAACCGCCTATATATTTTTAAAAAGATATAAAAATAAATATATATAAAATAAATTACAATTATTATTATCATAATTATTATAAATATAATTAAAATAACTCAAATATAAATAAATACTACATGATACCATTTAAATATTGTGAAATATTATTATAAAATAACTTTTCTATTCTATATTAAAGCTGAATATTCAGCTTCAGTACTCCAGCGTCATGATCCTTCAGATATTATTCTAATAAACTGATTTGCTTTTCAAGAAATATTTATTATTATTAATGTTGAAAACAGTTGTGCTAATTAATATTTTTGTGGAAATCGTAACCATTAATAATTTAATGAACCAAAAAAAGAACAAAAGAACAGCATTTAAAATAAATAAATAATTTGTAGCAAAATGTCTTTACTGTCACTTTTGGATAAAACTAATATATTCTTGCTGAATAAAAGTGTTAATTTATTTATGGTAATGTACATATATATATCTCTATGAATAAATAATAAATTGTTCACTAGCAAAAATATTTACTATAACATATTCAAATATTTACAATATATATATATATATATAATTTACCTTAATTAAATGTTTTAAATTCCATTTGGTGCCACTAATAGCAACAATTTCCACACTTCACCTTTAACAACCAGAAGATAACTGAATAATTCACTGTGCGTGAGTGAAATCAAACTGCACAACTGATCCAACATTGTTCATAATTCGACCACATGAAACGTAAAGAGGGCAGACATAAGAGGTGTATAAGGCACCAGGGCCTCTTTAAAAACCAGTTAGTGCAAAGAGAAGCCTACACTTCAAAGCCCAGCATGCAAAACAGAGCAGGAAGTACTGGAACCCAGCCAGGAAGTGAGGAGAGAGAGCCTGCTGCGTTTACAAGAGGGACACGAGGAGAAAAGGCCCACTGTGAAGGTTTACGACACACCCTACGGAGAGGAGACCAACACACTTGCTACGACTACAACACTACAGACTGAGAAGAACAGGAGGAAAGATGGGGAGAGATAAAAAGAACTGCACATGAGCAACCGGCAACAGGAAACAACAAGTTAACAAGAAATGATGAGCCATTAATGAGCTTGTTGAAGGAAGAGTTCACCAAAAAATGAAAACTCAACCTTATGTCATTCCAATGATGACTAGAGCTTTCAAGCTTCAAAACAACCTATAAAACCTACTATAAATCAAAGGCTAGATGTATAGTAAAAATAAATCAATAATTACAAATTATTTATTTGCTTGTTTTTTTTTTGGTATTTAATGCTACATCAGAATCAAAGGCTATATTCATGGTAAAAATTAAACAAATACAATTTGTTTATTCATTTGTTTGTTTCTTTTATTGCTATATCAGAATCAAAGACTTTTTTCATGGTAAAACATAGTATCAGTTTGTTTGTGTTTTATTAATCGCCATATCAGAATCGGAGACTATATTTATGATAAAAATTAACAAAATACAAATTATTAATTTGTTTGTTTGTTTTATTAAATTATTGCTATATCAGAATCAAAGGCTATTTATTTATTTGTTTGTTCCTTTAATGCTATATCAAAATCAAAGTCTATATTCATCGTAAAAATACAATAAAACAATATACAATTGTCTTCAGGTTTCTTTTGTAATGACATGAGAATGAGTAAATTATTATATAACTCATTTATGGGTGAACTATTAAGTAAAACAGAAAGAAAAATGTTTTAGGCACTTGATTGCTCATACATTAGATTGCTATTGAATGTGAAGCTTGTTAGTTTTTAAGAGTGTGATAGTTCACCCAAAAACAAAAATAAAGTCATATTGATTGTATTTGAAACAGTATGTGAATAATGGCATAATTTCCTCTTCAAATGAAAAGAAAGAAATTAAAAGCAGCACATTTACCGGTTTTCCTCTGTCGTCTGTTGAGCAGTTCGTTGAGTGCACTCCGAAACCGTTTGGCCTCCTCTTCACTGGCAAAGTTGAGGCCCATCTGACAAGACTAAAGAGCAAAACACACCATATGACCAATAAAGACGGATCATATTCTCACTAATGCTAAAAGCAGTTTTACAAGAATGACAAGAAGCGACTAACCAAACAAACATTTTTACACAGAACATCCCTGGCTTGTTCTGTTTGCTTTCTTGCTAATGGCCAACAATGTGAAAAAATGAAGAAAAAGGACTTACATCTCCTGCGAAGGTAATGAAGTATGATCTCGAACTATTGATCATGAAATTATTGTAGAGCTCCTGCTCAAACTTTGTTCTTCCATCCTGCAAAAATTAGAAACAAGATATTGTAAACCTAGGTCATTTCAACTGTTTGCACTGGCTTTATTTCAATTCTAACTGGAATAGTATAAAGAGGAAGGGAAATGCAGGGAAACGAGGGGGTTAAAGGGATAGTTCACCATGCAGAGAAAACTAACGGCCAAGGACAAGAATTTCGTTAAATACTACATAAAATTTCAGCTTGTTTTATTCACTGACATTATATGGATGAGACTCTAGTGGATGCACTAACTGATAGGTTACAGATCTGTTATTTTTACAATTTATTTGATCATCTCCGAGAGCTCACCTTGTTATCAAAGACACGGATATAATAAGACCTCTGAGGGTTGTCTTTCACCAAACAGGCCACGCCACAGCACCTCTTGGCCCAGGACGAGCCCCTGTCCGCCCCATACACCTGGACCACCGCTGAGCACAATGTCTGCAAAAATATGAACAATCATGAACTTCGTGAAAAGGAAAACTACACAATTATGAGACACTTTTTTTTCAAAACAATCAAACAAATATTAAGCCCTAAAACACACATGTACTTATAAATAAATAGAAATATGATGGAAATTCTCAAGTAATCCTTAAAACATCCACAATTCTCCAATCCTAAAGGTTTATAAGGATGGATGGATAGAAGGCAGGAAGGAAGGCAGGAAGGAAGGAAGGAAGGAAGAAAGAAAGAAAGAAAGAAAGGGAGGAAGGAAGGAAGGAAGGAAGAAAGGGAGGAAGAAAGAAAGGGAGGGAGGGAGGAAGGAAGGAAGGAAGAAAGGGAGGGAGGAATGAAGAGAGGAAGGAAGAGAGGAAGGAAGGAAGGAAGGAAGGGAGGAAGCGAGAGTGGAAGAAAGAGGATGGCAGGAAGGATGGGAGGGAGGGAGGATGGCAGGAAGGATGGGAGGGAGGGAGGATGGCAGGAAGGATGGGAGGGAGGGAGGATGGCAGGAAGGATGGGAGGGAGGGAGGATGGCAGGAAGGATGGGAGGGAGGAAGGAGGAAGAGAGGAAGGAAGGAAGGAAGGGAGGAAGCGAGGATGGAAGAAAGAGGATGGCAGGAAGGATGGGAGGGAGGGAGGGAGGGCAGGAGGGAGGAAGGAAGGAAGGAAGGAAGGGAGGAAGCGAGGATGGAAGAAAGAGGATGGCAGGAAGGATGGGAGGGAGGGAGGAAGGAAGGGAGGAATGAAGAGAGGAAGGAAGAGAGGAAGGAAGGAAGGAAGGAAGGAAGGAAGGAAGAAAGGGAGGAAGAAAGAAAGGGAGGAATGAAGAGAGGAAGGAAGGAAGGAAGGAAGGGAGGAAGCGAGAGTGGAAGAAAGAGGATGGCAGGAAGGATGGGAGGGAGGGAGGATGGCAGGAAGGATGGGAGGGAGGAAGGGAGGGCAGGAGGGAGGAAGAGAGGAAGGAAGGAAGGAAGGAAGGAAGGAAGGAAGGGAGGAAGCGAGGATGGAAGAAAGAGGATGGCAGGAAGGATGGGAGGGAGGGAGGGAGTAAAACATGGATAATGGTAAAACATTTGATTATTTATTTCTTTGTAATTGTTTTTTTATTTATCACTGTATCAAAATCAAAGGCTGTATTTATGGTGAAAATAAATAAATTTATTTATTAGTTCGTTTTTTTATTTATTGCTATATCAGAAGTCAATATTCATTGTAAAAAAGTACTAAAACAATAAACTATTGTCTTTTGTTTTGTAATTACATAAGTAAATAATTACATAATTAGTAAAACTACACAACTACTTTAGGAGCATCCAAAAAATAAGTCGAAATTAAGAACAAAATTGATTTTTCCAAAAAAGCCCTAAAGCACACTAAAAAGCGTAAAAGCATACTTATTATAAGTAAATACATAGACACATGTAACTTCTCAACTAATCCATAAAACATAGGTTCTCCAATTCTAAAGTTTTTCATTCATTCATAAATAAATGTATGTATGTATACTAGACCCAAATTAAACAAACCAAAAATAGCTTATGTTCATATTCTAGTGAAATTGTACAAAAATCAGTGTTTGAATACTGCATGATGTTCTTTGCTGCACACACTGGCTTCTGCAGATATCAAGTACTGCTGTAATTTAAACTGCAGTCAAGTACTTGGAGACACACTTGATGGGGCATTTTATTCTCTCTCCACAGGGACTCTTACTCTAAGAGTGTCTGCGTTCCATGCACATGACATGACCCAAAGCAGCATTTCAAACACCCTTTTTCAGGACACGGGTTAACTTACCAAAAAGAAAAATAGGCCACAATCTTGGCAATACTGTCATAGGGAGGACAGCCAAGATCTCACAGAAGATGAAATATTTTCCATGGACAAGTGCACGTGTGCGCGCACACACACACACACACACACACACACACACACACACACACACACACACACACACACACACACACACACACACACACACATACACGTCTATATTACTAACAGGGGACTATCGCTCTACACTGGCCAAGAGGGGACTAGTGTTTCTAGTCATTTTGAAGAAACAAAAATGACATACAAAATTTTCTTTTAAGGTCTTTTTTCATAATATAACTTTAAATATGCATTTTTTTATTTTTAAAAAAACATGCCAAGTGGGGACCTGAACGATGTCTACCTTACCAACAGGGGACTCCCATAGACTGCAATGGAACTGTGTGTGTGTGTGTGTGTGTGTGTGTGAAGAGTGAAGTCTGTCTTCATTATGTAACTTTATATATATATATTATATATATATATAATGTTTATATATTAGATATGTAATCTGTAATTATATAATGTTTACACAGGCATCAGACACACACAAACACACACATTTCTATATTACTAAAAGAGCACTGTCGCTCTACACTGGCCAAGTGGGGACTTCCATAGCCTACAATGGAACCGTGTGTGTGTGAACAGTGAACTCTGTCTTCATTGTGTAATATTGCATATTGTGATATGCATATTGTAATCTCTGATGACTGTGTGAACATACATATATATATGCCTGTATGTGTTAATACAGGCATCAGAGATCACAATATGCACAGATAAACATATTCAATATACAATTAAAAAAGAATGACCAAACCATCAGTTATCAAAAATTAAAAAAATTGCAATTTTTGAGGAAAGACCATTTGAATCTGTTTTTCATTCAACGGGGTAAAAAATACCGACGGCAACAGTTCAAAAGCAGAGGCGAGAAGATGCTTCTTATCATTCATAATATTATTTCTCTTATTTAATGCTCTCTCTTCATAGATACTTTATATTCTTTGTTATGCAGTCCCTAACAATTTTTTTTGCCATTGTTATGTGCCATTGTACACACACACACATTTCTATATTACTAACAGAGCACTGTCGCTCTACACTGGCCAAGTGGGGACCTGAACGATGTTTACCTATCGAACAGGGGACTCCCATAGCCTACAATGGAACTGTGTGTGTGAACAGTGAAGTCTGTCTTCATTATGTAACTTTTATATATATATATAATATATATATAATGTTTATATATTATATATGTAATATGTAATTATATAATGTTTACACAGGCATCAGACACACACAAACACACACATTTCTATATTACTAACAGAGCACTGTCGCTCTACACTGGCCAAGTGGGGACCTGAACGATGTTTACCTATCGAACAGGGGACTCCCATAGCCTACAATGGAACTATGTAACTTGTGTGTATATATATATATATATATATATATATATATATATATATATATATGTATATATATATATATATATATATATATATATATATATATATATATATATATATATATATATATATATATATATATATATATATATATGTATATGTATATGTGTGTGTGTGTGTGTTCATACAGGCATCAGAGATCACAATATGCATAGATAAACGTATACAATATACAATTAAAAAAGAATGACCAAACCATCAGTTATCAAAAATTAAAAAAAATTAGAATTTTTTGAGGAAAGACCATTTGAATCTGTTTTTTAACGGGGTAAAAAATACCGATGGCAATAGTTCAAAAGCAGAGGCTCTTATCATTCATATTATTATTTTTCTTCTTTAACGGTCTCTCTTCATAGATACTTTCTATGCTTGGTTATGCAGTCCGTTTAGGGTTCATGGGATAAATCAAACAGAAATAGCTCTTTAAGGTAACAATTTCAGGTCACTACTTTATACAGTCAATAATGATTATATTAATCAAAATGAACTTCGCGTCCCCAGTTGGATGGTAAAGAACGACACCAGTTCTTCTGCTTTGTACATTTCTTGCCATCACAAAAACACGGTAAAGATTTTGGAGGTCAATCTCAAAATGTTATGTTGACTTGCTGCACTGAACAATTTTACTTCATTCAGTTGAAATATATGAAGTAGGGATGTTCATTTAACATTTTGTTTTCTGACTGACAGCTGATGCTTGTTAACCAGTCATCAGCAGTTAACTGACATTATTTTAAGGTTAGATTAGAATTAAATGTAATTAGAAAAGATAAGTGTCTGTGACCCATTCAAATACCTCAAAAATGTAGATTTACATGTGCAAATAGCAGCATAAACAACAGAACATGAGGATTCACACACACCGTCACATCGAGCACCCGCAGTGCTTCTGTGAACACAGTAAACCAGAATAAAAGTGTTTATATAACTGTATATATATATATATATATATTTATAGATTATATATATATATATATATATATATATTAGTGCTGTCAGTTTAACGCGTTATTAACGGCGTTACCGCAAACACATTTTAACGGCGTCAATTTTTTTAGCGCGAGATTAACGCTCTTTTTGGCCTAGCAAACATTGTAGTTTTTTCACATGCTGTTGCAACAACTGGTAACGTTAGAAACACTACAACATCACACCGGATAGCTAGACCGGAAACAAAACAAAACGCGGGACTAGATTTGATGGCCGAGTGCGAGCGGGCGGTAATGCACTCACTCTGTGTGTGCGGGTACGGGAGAATAAAACGATTCGGAACTCCCACAAACTAGAAAAATCTATGAATAAAACATAAAAACTAATACATTTTTATTCTTATGTTGCAGAAAAGCAACAAGAACAACTAAAACAAAATAGAAACGATTTACAGGCCAGAGTTACTTTTTATGACATGTTTGCAGCGTTGAGCGATGTAGCCAATCACAGACATGTGTTGATTTCTTAAACGCAATGGCCAATCAGATGCATTTAAAATAGACTCCCCTCACTGCTCAAAACTGACTTTTTGTTCAGTGCTGAATTCTGTATATTGGCAAATCCTCTAATTAAAACAAACAAAGTGTATATATTATGAAAGATTCATTGTGCAGTCAGCTTCATTGATAATAACAGAGATGTGTGAGATTGCGATGAACTGATGTCAGCTTTTTAGGAATTTTTAAAGGATTGCACTTTGTGCGCATTCAGTCATCCCAAACCATGCACTCAGTAGCCTGCTTGCTTTTATATTATAACAGTGGTTTGTGTGTTAATGCTTTAATCACAAATAATTGATCAGGAGCATTTATGCTGATGTGTATGGTGGCGACACGTAGGCGAAGTAGCCTACAAATAAAGTCTATTTGCGGGCGGGAGCGGGACAAAAATGTTGCGGGCGGGAGAAAGTAACATAGAAAGTAGTTGAGAACGTCAGTTATAACGACCCACGTATTAAAAAGAAATGGACGGTTTTAAATCGGGCTCGGGACGGGCTCATAATTACAGTAAATGTGTCGGGCCGGGCTCGGACACAATGCGCACGGGCTCGGGTCGGGCTTGATTTTTTGGGCCCGATCTAAGCTCTACAATGGATGACTTCAGACAGAAGCACATGGATACCACAGCTAAGAACTAACTTATTGCTGATCCACTTTTCCTTGTTCATAAGAGCATTCAAATTAGAAAAAATGATGGGACAAATAGAAATCAAGGGGCATTTAGAATAGATAAAAATGTGCGATTAATCGCGAGTTAACTATGGCATTAATGCGATTAGTCGCGATTAAATATTTGAATCGTTTGACAGCACTAATATATATATATTTACACAACATTATTTTCAACTGAAAATTGCAAGCTTTTCATGTGTTTTGGCCGCTCATTTACACGAAAATGCCATTTTGGAGGCCTGACAATGCAAACTTTCCAACCCGATCACACTAAATGCGTCTCTGCTTAGAAATCTTGGCTTGCTCAAAACTTTTTGTCTTTAAATGAAGTCAAAACTGAGGTGATAGTTTTCGGCCCCACTGATAACTTTAATACCACCAGCATCGATTTGAGGAGCTTCTCTGCATTCAGATCTACGCATGACAAACAAATATCTTCGGTAATTGGATCTAGTTTCTATCAACTCCGTCTTTTGTATCAAATTAAACACTTCCTATCTGACAAAACTCTAGAGATGTGTTCATGCTTTTATTACTTCCCGTTTAGACTACTGCAACTCATTGTATTGCGGTATTTCCAAGTCACAAATCGCTCGCCTTCAACTGGTCCAAAATGCTGCAGCAAGATTTATTCGCAAAAGTCCTAAATATGATCACATGATGATAATGATACATTTTATTTATATTGCGCTTTTCTCCAACCCAAAACGATACAAAAACAATACACAGTACCAATATATATATATATATATATATATATATATATATATATATATATATATATTGGTGTAATGACCATTGGTGTAATGATTGTCAGAGATTAAAAATTGTAACATTACAAAATTTAATGACAGTACATTTCAAATACCTAAAAATGGTACATTAAGTGGTTTTGTTCAAGTCAAAATATTACTTAACATTAATGAACCAACCTACATACAATAAAACTACATTTTTGGGGGGTTAAATCAAGCAGAAATATCACTTCAAGGTAACAATTGCAGGTCACTACACAAGTTAAACTGTACATGATCTAGACTCTAGATAAATGAAATGCAATCGCAGCAGTAAGTCAGGGGAATGCTTATATTTATTTCTTTGGTTTCAATTTTGAACATGTTGCAGTTCTTTTTAAAAAGGTATACATTTTGACATAATTATAAAATGATATAACATGATTTGATACTGTATATTAGCAGAAATGACACATTTTTCACTTCAGCAACAAAGTGGAGACCCTCTTTTCTGTAATGAAAGACCAATCTTATGGGTTGGGGTCTCTCAGACATTGGCCAATATCAGTAAAAAAAAAAAAAACATTGTTTCCCTTAGGGCTTAAATGAACCAGATTTTTTTTACATCCTTACACATTTAGACAGGTGATGCTTGCAACCTGACCATAATCCATTAGCCGACAAGATTAGAATGTTATATTCTAATTAAATTAGAATGTATGTATTTCTCAATACTTATCACTGTTTTAAAAGCTCTTCACTCCGTTGTCTTAACCAACTTTCAGCTTCACTGCAGTAAATTTCACATTCAAAACGCATTAAAACTACCAAAACACATCATTCATGTCTCAAAATAAGTCATTCTTTCAGAACACTAGTAAAGGTTTCACCCAACAAACAAAATTAAAAATACAAATCAAAAAACACAAACAACAGGCAGTAATATGCACTCTTTTCTGCTGTTCAGAATTCAAGGCAGTTTATTTTACATGGTTCATGTTTACATTAATGTACAAAATTATTTCCTTTTGTATAGATGGCGATGAAAATGAAAGACTAAGACTAGTGTAGGTGTTTAGTTACATCTTAATTGTTCTGATGGGTTTTTTTTAGATTCAGAATATATTTCAATGTGGTATACGGTATAAAAATATTGCAAATTTCAGTCTTATTCATTTTTGTTTGAGTTGAAATGTTTTTAACTTAAATATAACAGTCTTGGAAATAATATGTAAGCATGTGCAAATTGGCCTGTACAGTAAATCAAGTTCTGCTGGTCTTTGTGTTTAAGTGAGAAATGAATTCATGTAAATTGAAAGATCTCAGTTTAGCCGGACACTGATCTTGTGATCACTGTGTGAAGAGTTTCATGGTATTAATTAATCTTGAGAAGGTATTAATCTTTCAGTTTAAACACAAATGTGTACTGTAATGTAAACATTGACCATGTAACATAAAATGCTGTGAATTCGGAACAACAGAAAACAGCAGAAATATTTTATAATGCTCCAGTTATTTGTGTTTTTTGTATTTTATGAGTGACAAAGTGTGTTTGTTGGGTGAGCTTTACTAGTGTTCTGGAAGAACTGTATTAGCAGCTGTAAATGGATATTCTGACATAGGTAGTTTCATGTGTATGTAGACTCTTGTGTGTGGATTGAGTTGCTGCACATCCCCCCACACGCAATTTACATCTCAATACTTGAAGGTGTGTGTGTGTGTGTGTGTGTCATGGAGAAACCGGCCTAAAGATCTCACAACTCTAACAATACAGTTACCAATGTCCAAGAATCTGTGGAACTTCTCAAATAAACTACAATAAACTACAGAAAACGCTGGGATTTACTCTGACAAATTAAATTACAGGTTTTTACAGTCGCTAGGACACATTTCTCAATATTTAGGTACATTTTCAAAACTCTTCACTCAGTTCTTCATTTCACATTCAAAATGCACTGACACTTCCTTCATGTCTCAAATCCCAACTCAATCTTCCAGAACACTAGTAAAGGTTTCACCCAACAAACACACTTTGTCACTCATAAAACAGAAAAAACACGAACAACAGGAGCATTACACAATATTTTCTTTTGCAAATTGCTTTTACAAAACAAGAATGGCACTACTCTACTGTTTTTAATTCACTGCAGTTTAATATTAGATTTTAGAATCAGAATATTTATTTCAATATGATATTACTGTGGAAATGTTGCAAATCTCGGTCTTATCATTTTTTGTTGTTAGGCTTTGAAAATAAGTTTAACAGTTTTAAAAAGAGTATGTAAACGTGCAAATTATCCTGTATAGAACATAAAATTCTCTTTTTTTGTAAACTCTCTTCACACAGTGATCACACCATCCGTCTCTATGAGCTAAACTGTGGATCAGTGCTTTGAACAATGTCATCGGATGGATTTTGTTCCATTTACTTGAATTATTTTCTCTCTTAATCACAAACA
The DNA here is from genome assembly GCA_030578275.1 of Meda fulgida. Taxonomy (NCBI): domain Eukaryota; kingdom Metazoa; phylum Chordata; class Actinopteri; order Cypriniformes; family Leuciscidae; genus Meda; species Meda fulgida. The sequence goes on along the minus strand of CM060640.1, from coordinate 13,978,121 downwards.
CTTACAGAATTTAATGTGCTATACAGGATAATTTGCACGTTTACATACTCTTTTTAAAACTGTTAAACTTATTTTCAAAGCCTAACAACAAAAAATGATAAGACCGAGATTTGCAACATTTCCACAGTAATATCATATTGAAATAAATATTCTGATTCTAAAATCTAATATTAAACTGCAGTGAATTAAAAACAGTAGAGTAGTGCCATTCTTGTTTTGTAAAAGCAATTTGCAAAAGAAAATATTGTGTAATGCTCCTGTTGTTTGTGTTTTTTCTGTTTTATGAGTGACAAAGTGTGTTTGTTGGGTGAAACCTTTACTAGTGTTCTGGAAGATTGAGTTGGGATTTGAGACATGAAGGAAGTGTCAGTGCATTTTGAATGTGAAATGAAGAACTGAGTGAAGAGTTTTGAAAATGTACCTAAATATTGAGAAATGTGTCCTAGCGACTGTAAAAACCTGTAATTTAATTTGTCAGAGTAAATCCCAGCGTTTTCTGTAGTTTATTGTAGTTTATTTGAGAAGTTCCACAGATTCTTGGACATTGGTAACTGTATTGTTAGAGTTGTGAGATCTTTAGGCCGGTTTCTCCATGACACACACACACACACCTTCAAGTATTGAGATGTAAATTGCGTGTGGGGGGATGTGCAGCAACTCAATCCACACACAAGAGTCTACATACACATGAAACTACCTATGTCAGAATATCCATTTACAGCTGCTAATACAGTTCTTCCAGAACACTAGTAAAGCTCACCCAACAAACACACTTTTCACTCATAAAATACAAAAAACACAAATAACTGGAGCATTATAAAATATTTCTGCTGTTTTCTGTTGTTCCGAATTCACAGCATTTTATGTTACATGGTCAATGTTTACATTACAGTACACATTTGTGTTTAAACTGAAAGATTAATACCTTCTCAAGATTAATTAATACCATGAAACTCTTCACACAGTGATCACAAGATCAGTGTCCGGCTAAACTGAGATCTTTCAATTTACATGAATTCATTTCTCACTTAAACACAAAGACCAGCAGAACTTGATTTACTGTACAGGCCAATTTGCACATGCTTACATATTATTTCCAAGACTGTTATATTTAAGTTAAAAACATTTCAACTCAAACAAAATGAATAAGACTGAAATTTGCAATATTTTTATACCGTATACCACATTGAAATATATTCTGAATCTAAAAAAAACCCATCAGAACAATTAAGATGTAACTAAACACCTACACTAGTCTTAGTCTTTCATTTTCATCGCCATCTATACAAAAGGAAATAATTTTGTACATTAATGTAAACATGAACCATGTAAAATAAACTGCCTTGAATTCTGAACAGCAGAAAAGAGTGCATATTACTGCCTGTTGTTTGTGTTTTTTGATTTGTATTTTTAATTTTGTTTGTTGGGTGAAACCTTTACTAGTGTTCTGAAAGAATGACTTATTTTGAGACATGAATGATGTGTTTTGGTAGTTTTAATGCGTTTTGAATGTGAAATTTACTGCAGTGAAGCTGAAAGTTGGTTAAGACAACGGAGTGAAGAGCTTTTAAAACAGTGATAAGTATTGAGAAATACATACATTCTAATTTAATTAGAATATAACATTCTAATCTTGTCGGCTAATGGATTATGGTCGGGTTGCAAGCATCACCTGTCTAAAAGTGTAAGGATGTAAAAAAAATCTGGTTCATTTAAGCCCTAAGGGAAACAATGTTTTTTTTTTTTTTTTACTGATATTGGCCAATGTCTGAGAGACCACAACCCATAAGATTGGTCTTTCATTACAGAAAAGAGGGTCTCCACTTTGTTGCTGAAGTGAAAAATGTGTCATTTCTGCTAATATACAGTATCAAATCATGTTATATCATTTTATAATTATGTCAAAATGTATACCTTTTTAAAAAGAACTGCAACATGTTCAAAATTGAAACCAAAGAAATAAATATAAGCATTCCCCTGACTTACTGCTGCGATTGCATTTCATTTATCTAGAGTCTAGATCATGTACAGTTTAACTTGTGTAGTGACCTGCAATTGTTACCTTGAAGTGATATTTCTGCTTGATTTAACCCCCCAAAAATGTAGTTTTATTGTATGTAGGTTGGTTCATTAATGTTAAGTAATATTTTGACTTGAACAAAACCACTTAATGTACCATTTTTAGGTATTTGAAATGTACTGTCATTAAATTTTGTAATGTTACAATTTTTAATCTCTGACAATCATTACACCAATGGTCATTACACCAATATATATATATATATATATATATATATATATATATATATATATATATATATATATATTGGTACTGTGTATTGTTTTTGTATCGTTTTGGGTTGGAGAAAAGCGCAATATAAATAAAATGTATCATTATCATCATGTGATCATATTTAGGACTTTTGCGAATAAATCTTGCTGCAGCATTTTGGACCAGTTGAAGGCGAGCGATTTGTGACTTGGAAATACCGCAATACAATGAGTTGCAGTAGTCTAAACGGGAAGTAATAAAAGCATGAACACATCTCTAGAGTTTTGTCAGATAGGAAGTGTTTAATTTGATACAAAAGACGGAGTTGATAGAAACTAGATCCAATTACCGAAGATATTTGTTTGTCATGCGTAGATCTGAATGCAGAGAAGCTCCTCAAATCGATGCTGGTGGTATTAAAATTATCAGTGGGGCCGAAAACTATCACCTCAGTTTTGACTTCATTTAAAGACAAAAAGTTTTGAGCAAGCCAAGATTTCTAAGCAGAGACGCATTTAGTGTGATCGGGTTGGAAAGTTTGCATTGTCAGGCCTCCAAAATGGCATTTTCGTGTAAATGAGCGGCCAAAACACATGAAAAGCTTGCAATTTTCAGTTGAAAATAATGTTGTGTAAATATATATATATTAGTGCTGTCAAACGATTCAAATATTTAATCGCGATTAATCGCATTAATGCCATAGTTAACTCGCGATTAATCGCACATTTTATCTATTCTAAATGTCCCTTGATTTCTATTTGTCCCATCATTTTTTCTAATTTTAATGCTCTTATGAACAAGGAAAAGTGGATCAGCAATAAGTTTGTTCTTAGCTGTGGTATCCATGTGCTTCTGTCTGAAGTCATCCATTGTAGAGCTTAGATCGGGCCCAAAAAATCAAGCCCGACCCGAGCCCGTGCGCATTGTGTCCGAGCCCGGCCCGACACATTTACTGTAATTATGAGCCCGTCCCGAGCCCGATTTAAAACCGCCCATTTCTTTTTAATACGTGGGTCGTTATAACTGACGTTCTCAACTACTTTCTATGTTACTTTCTCCCGCCCGCAACATTTTTGTCCCGCTCCCGCCCGCAAATAGACTTTATTTGTAGGCTACTTCGCCTACGTGTCGCCACCATACACATCAGCATAAATGCTCCTGATCAATTATTTGTGATTAAAGCATTAACACACAAACCACTGTTATAATATAAAAGCAAGCAGGCTACTGAGTGCATGGTTTGGGATGACTGAATGCGCACAAAGTGCAATCCTTTAAAAATTCCTAAAAAGCTGACATCAGTTCATCGCAATCTCACACATCTCTGTTATTATCAATGAAGCTGACTGCACAATGAATCTTTCAGAATATATACACTTTGTTTGTTTTAATTAGAGGATTTGCCAATATACAGAATTCAGCACTGAACAAAAAGTCAGTTTTGAGCAGTGAGGGGAGTCTATTTTAAATGCATCTGATTGGCCATTGCGTTTAAGAAATCAACACATGTCTGTGATTGGCTACATCGCTCAACGCTGCAAACATGTCATAAAAAGTAACTCTGGCCTGTAAATCGTTTCTATTTTGTTTTAGTTGTTCTTGTTGCTTTTCTGCAACATAAGAATAAAAATGTATTAGTTTTTATGTTTTATTCATAGATTTTTCTAGTTTGTGGGAGTTCCGAATCGTTTTATTCTCCCGTACCCGCACACACAGAGTGAGTGCATTACCGCCCGCTCGCACTCGGCCATCAAATCTAGTCCCGCGTTTTGTTTTGTTTCCGGTCTAGCTATCCGGTGTGATGTTGTAGTGTTTCTAACGTTACCAGTTGTTGCAACAGCATGTGAAAAAACTACAATGTTTGCTAGGCCAAAAAGAGCGTTAATCTCGCGCTAAAAAAATTGACGCCGTTAAAATGTGTTTGCGGTAACGCCG